>OZ020549.1:5000-287681 GCA_963971435.1 Lasius platythorax | reverse complement strand
ATTAAACTCGACTCGGAAAATTCTCAGCAGAGGGATGCGACGCAATAATTTAGTTCGCTCGAAAAATATGCGTCCGCAGAATTCAACTGGCGCGTGTCACGTTGCGAAATAGGACAAAATCGCCCGCATCGTGCTTAAAATGTTCGCGACGTCATAAAAGTAGGTTTTGTGGCCGACTGTGACCGAAACATCATTAAACATCATTTTTTTACACGCTTCACGTTCGAAGATGTTCCAGCTCGCTTATTGCGTAGCTAGAGAATTCGATAGAGAGCTCCGCTCGCCGCGCGTGGACGGATCGAGTTGAGTTTCAAGCAGATCATTGATAAGCGAAAGGTGATACTGTGTGTGTGGTATGTTTTGTGATAAGCAATGTGCTCTCTTGGAACGACGCCTCTTAATCGCACCGACATCATCGTGTATTCGAACGTTTTTATCACTTGCGAATTTAGGCAGCAAGTTAACCGAGAAGAACTTATAATATTTCTGAGCTCTTTATTTTTCCAACTTAATGACTGTTATTTTTTCGAAAATTATCTTCAATTTTCTCTTTATATTTTTTATAGGCGTTCTTCCCATAATATCTACATAATTAAAAAATATTAAATAATATATACAAAATTATTCTAAAAAATGCAAGCCATCTAAAAAAGTTGTGTATTATTTTTTAATTTATTTAAAAATTATTCTTCTCAAGATGATATATGTATATAAGATTCGAGGAATATTAGAGGATTCGAGTATCTACATATAATCTTAAATATCTAATTGCAAAAGTCCTTGTTTGAGGATCTAAAGACGGAAACGATTATATAACTACTACCGTGCGACAATCAAATATTGATAATCGTTCGACTATTATCGTGGCTCTGAAAGTAGCACATCCTGCTTTTTGGCGTATGTATTTCCAGAAAGTTTCCTGACAAATTTCTCGAATACTCCTTCCACCGGCTGACTCATCCACTACGTCACGCATGCAACATACAGGGTGGCCAAGATAAATTTTGCGCTGCAGATTCGATAAACAATCTTTCCGCAGCACAAAAGTATGCATTTAAATACGTTCAATTTTTCATAGAACCTCATATCAAATTTAACTAAAATCAAAATCTCTGAAAGAAGACATCTCATTAATTCTTTATTCTTATTCTCTATATTATTTCTCCAGCCTCAAAGTTAATTCATCAAAGTTCTCTAATTTTTCCAACAATTTATAATTATAAGTATTTATAAAAGTTTTTATTTTTAATCAAATGTGAATCTTCCGATTGAAAGATAGCAAGCGGTATGTCCGAGACACCCTGTATATGTATGTAGGCCGCACAAGGCACGCCACGCGAAGTCTCTCTCTCTTTCCTCTCTTTTCCTCTTTCTCTTTCTCTCTGTTCTCACCCCTGTGGGGAGCTCTCTGTCTCTCTTTCTTCTAAAACCCTCGTTCTCCATCACGTAGTAACGGAGTGTTCAGTGGGAACCGGCTTTTCCCGTTGTACGACGCATACACGCCGTTGTTCGCAACTGTTACGTACGTGTCCCGCGTACGTACGTACAGGATGGTACGAAATAGTAGGGCGAAAGGAACCCCGTGAGAAAAGGAGATTCGGGGTCGGAGTGTGCCACGAGGTAAAATCCTCGAGAAACATCCGACGTTCTCACTCTCAGTTTTCTACCGATATACTTTCTCTTTGCGGAAATTCAACTTTAATTACTGCGACACGCGATCGAATAAAAGCTGCTTTATAAAGTTGTTTAAACATTAAAATATTGATCGGGAGAGGGGTTAATAAATAAATTATATTCCAGAAGAAAAAGTATTAATATGATAAATAAGGTGAAAAAGTGTTGGGATGAAACGTTTCCGTCGATTTACATATTATGTTGGCATATTTTTATAATACGTTAATATCAATGATTAACTGTTAGCGCTATCAGAATCTGGATCGAAACCGACGAAAATAAATGCTGGCTAATCGAATATTAACACATAATTGAGAGCACAGAATAATTTATAATAGATAACGTAGAGTCAGCTATCGAGTGGAGAAGAAGTATTATTTATAGTCGAAATTTTTAAGAATTTTTATACGACAGGCACATTGTGATTAAAATTTCTGTCAAATAAATATTATAATGCTTTACCCAGATAGCATTTCGCGGCCAAAATAAGATCCCCCAAAATCAGCGCGCTGAATTATTTCGTTCAACATCCATCATAATTAAACGACTGTAAAGATTGTGAATGAACTGGGAGAAAAACATGGAATAAAATGCCCTTTCATTCATTCTCTCTTGCGTCTTAGATCTCATTGATTCCAGAATGTATTCCCTTGCAAAAAGTTTCTTCGCAAAGTTTTTTGCAAATCCTCCCAAGTTTATTTACGAAGAATCAATAAAAGAAATGAAACACTTTGATAACCATTCCGCGATTGCCTCGTTCTTCATTTCGACATTCTGTGTGGCTTTCTTCGTTTCCACACCCTTCCCTGTATAATTTTGCAAACAATCCTTTCTCATCGTCCGAAGATGATCATCGGCGGAACGTCAACACAGAAGATACGAACCAGCTGAATCTCGGAAATAGAGAGAGTACTGCTTGATCTCTCTGTCGAGGAGAGTCAAACGGTTCCCGCTCGTGCGCGCAAATGCAAATGTTTCGACCTAACCAAACGGATAGACAAACGCACCACGAAGAACTCCACGAGGTTCTCTTTTACCGTTTTCTCATATCCGATTCAAGATTCGCCCGCGAACGAAAGACCACGCGCCAACACAGGACGCCAGAATTGTTCCCGCTCGCATAATAATCCGGAGTTAATCAAGTGTCGCAAAAGTGAATCTGCTCTATTGCGAAAAGAATATGTATCGAGTTTCTCACAATTAAGTAAAATAACAATTTAACAAGAAATTGAGAAATGGAAATAAGAAAATAATTTAATAAATCAAAGAAAAATTTTTTTATAATAAAGTAAAAAAAAATTAATTTAATAAAAAAAAAAAAAAAAAAAAAGAGAGAAATCAATCATTCTTGTTTTCTGAAAAGAATATTATGTCAAAATTGAAATTATATCATTTATATCGCTGGACAATATTTGGATATTTTTCAGTCGTAATATTTCTTGTGCGAAAAATGTGAGATATCTGATATAATTAATAATTGCGAAAACTTTTTCATATTTTTAAAAAGTTCTTTTTTATAATGCAATGTTCTTTCTGCAAAAAGGTTGCTTTTACGCGCGCACGGGAACTTTTCTCGCATCCTGTATATATATTTCGCTGCGATTGAACGCTGGATTTAATTGATTTTCCCCTGTTTTTTCGTTTTCTGTTTTCTTAGGGACAAGAACCTACGATCCTAAATTACGTATATATCCTTTGTCCCGCTCTTCCCGACGAATATTTTTTTGTGATACTCAAGCGCTTGAAATTCGTAGAGCTCGACGTGGCAATATCTTTGACGGTCGAATTTATATTATTCGATTATTATTTCATTAACGACGCGTGGATTCAATACAAATTTAAGAAAGCACATTTTAATAGAAATTGAGAGATATATTTTCCGTCATATTTTTGAGTTTAGCATAGACCTCAAAATAATAATTTATAAACTTATACATAAGAACTAATAAGTTACGATTTTCTTTTTATACATACATTAAATATTTTTATATTTTTCTAAAAAAAAAAAGGATTAAAATCTCAATATCTCAAATTTCTGCGCGTTATCTGATATTGTTGACTTCTCCGATATGTCAACGAAGATGATTGATCGGCTCGGCAAAGATACTGCCATCGTTAATTACATTTTAGTTTTACTTTAGTTTTATCATAAGTTACACGAGTCTTAAGTCAATGTGAGATGCCCTGTCTTATGTTGTATGATTTCTTTCTTGAAATGTGTGTGCTTTTCCGTTTTGTGATCTTGTCTTTTTTGTTCCGTTGTGCAAAAAGAAAAGAAAGTGCACACATGGGTTCAATCTTAACGAAATACAGCGCCGAATTCTTGTTTTTCTCTTTTTTTTTTGGAAATAATATCACTTTTTTCGACCGTCGTCCGAATTGTTTTTTTTTACGCCGTTCCTTTTCTGGCTCGCAAAACACAAGCGCATCTTTTATAATTTAAATATTCAAAAATTATAAATATATTTAAATAATATATTCAATTCAATTTGAATAATATTATTTAATTATATTAAATTTGAATAGTATATTCAAAAATTATAAATTATAAATATTCAATAAATTCGAAATTTCTCCAAACGGATCTTCAAACAAGAGATTTCCGGTTTCAGAGGAAACATTTAGATTCCTAGATGTTCGGATCTTCAAAATTATCGGATCCTTAGATCTTTGAATTATGAATCCTCGGATCTTTGAAGACTCGCGACTCGTTAAATTTCTGAAGCTGTGAAACTTATCGGATTTTCAGATCTTACCCGAGACGTTTTATTCTACTTCATTTTGTTTACTTCATCTGCGCGCGGGTCTCGTGTTCTTAAACTCGAATCGAGTTTCACAGAGAGAGAGACTGTTTGTACGATAATTACACTTGTACCGATCGTCGTGCCTAATTGAAAATTTGCAAACGCGAGCGAGAAAAGGAAGGGGACGCGGGACGGGATCTGAGGAGGAACAAAAACAGAGAAAGAAATTATAAACGCGGGCTAAAATCGTTCTCAACGATACCAAATGTAAGACTGATGAGAAGTGTAAACGCAAGGTGTGTGTCTATCGGTTTGGTTTTAGCCCTGAGCAACTGCTCTGAGAGCGGAGGCGAGCCGGACGCCATGCTGGACATGCACCATCCAGGAACCGGGATCGACTCGCATCATCCGCAGTTTCACAACTCCTATGGTAATATAAAATTCATCATTAATAATAGTAATTAATTCTTCTTCCTTTCTCTCGCGCTCTTTAATCTCCGCGGCGCTGTCTGTCCTTTCGTTCCTTTTTCGTTTCTTTCCGCGTGCTTGACATTAAAACAACGTTAACATCGATAACACAATGGACATTAAAAATTCTTCTTCTTATTATTATTATTCATTATCTCATTTCGAATATTTAATTTAATTCCGCTTGTTGGATGAAACATTCGAGAAGAAATTAATTTCGAGCGTGCTTTTTAACGTTTCTTCGTATTTTTCGATTTAACGAAAAAAGAATAATGCAAGCTTCTTCCTAGTCCTTTAATAATTCTCAAGTACAAATTGGGTCACGAATTTCCGTCATTGAACCGAACGAAATTAATAATGACGGCAGCTGTTCGACATGAGACTTTAAAGAGCTCTCTTACTCGGCGTGTCGGGATTGATAGATTCCATCAATTTAGATGTCGATCCGCGGTTTTTCGAGCATTGCCTTAACAGTATTACCGTTAAACTTGTTTGCGGGAATACGTTATTATGTACAAGAGCGAAGCGGGAAAGCGAGAATATCTCGGTGAGTTCTCGCGACGTTATTCGTCGTATCTACAATAATACCGCAGAGTTTCAGAGCGCTTCTTAAATTTATTATAAGCATCTTCGCTGCCGAGCTTCCCCGAAATCGTATATCAAGGGAACATTAAATTAGAGCTCGCATATAAAGCGCTTAAATTAATTATCTACACACCCAACTTAAATTTTCTCAAATAAAATCCTAAGTCCCGACAACATAATGTCCATCATTTTTCGTTAATTTATCATTTTTATCCTCTTTGGATTTTCCTCGAATGCGCGAACGCGAGCGCATTTCCTAGGAAGTCATCGTCACATTTACGAGAGTTTAAATCAGAATTTAAATTTTACATTTCACTTCCTTTTTAATTCGACGATCGAAGGACGGAAGGCATAGACATCGCGATCCGAATTTGACTTGCAGCCGAAACAGATGTCTCGATGATTAAATGAGGAATAGCTCGCCTTATCCGGCGCAATCGAATTAATTAATCGGCCCTTCGCTTTATATCGATCTAATCCGTTCCAGTGGATTGTTGAATAATATGCGACCCTAATCGAAGTCTCTCGCGGAGATTCTCAAGAGCCAACAGACGTGAATTTTAAATAAATTCGAGAAGAAAGCGCCTCTCTCTCTCTCTCTCTCTCTCTCTCTCGATTACGACACTTTGAACCGATCAGTTCGTTAGATTAATTGACATGACTTCCGATAGATTTTTAAATAAATCCATCGTGATTGAGTTTATAGACGTATTTATGGAGCCGATATGCATTTCATGTCTGCGACATTTTGCTCTTCGATTCATATTTTCATTCGCTCGCCTAATCAGAAAAATAGAAAGCATTTGTGGTTCCAAATCTGGTTCCAGAAGTGCACATTCGATTATAAATTCAAAAACGATTTTTTGCTGGTAAAACGATATTCGAAAATACCGCTCTTTTCCGCAAGCTTCAAATTTTTATAATACGTTACGAATGTTTGATGCGCATTAAGAATTCATTAAAGAAATTAATCATCAAAGATGATGTGAAGATTCGTAAACAAATTTCGTTAAATATTCCCATGTTCATATTACGATTTCATTTTCCGTGAAAAAGCCAACTGCAAATTTATCGAGAATTCTCGGAATGCAAGAAGCTTCGGAACACAACGCGGATCAGTTCGTTGGTTTGGATATTATTATTATTCAACCGGGATAGATCGCGGGGTTGCTCTCGCGAGAGCGACCGAGTTTTCGGCGAAGAGCGAATTAAACGGCAGCAAGCGGGTTCCGATCTGAACTTTTGGAAACAACAAATCCGCCGAGACTTCTCGCTGATTGAACGCGGCTTCGTGCAGGGACGGAGACACTACCGAAAACTTAAAAAAAAAAAAAACGGAGAAAAAAGCGAAAAAGATCGATGCGTCATCGTCCTGCGAGTCCTCGCGAAACGCGAATACATCGCAAAAGTATCAATCGACGGAAGGTAATCTCCCTTACTTCGGCGGCTCATTGAAATCCCACGCTAAATTTCAATCTGACGTGTACAAAAGTCGGGCCCTTCCTCACCCCTCTGTCCCATCTCGATTCGAGACTCCGCTATATCGCGGACATAGGACTCGAGCTCCAGGCAACGGTCCATTTCCGCAATCCTCATCTTCCTCCGTTTTCTCTCCTTCCTCCGAACGCGTACGACGTCTGGACCAACGTATGCGTATATATACGGTGTGTCCCGGAAACCGGAGACTCCTCTCGCGGGATCGAGAATAAACTTGCAAAGTTGAATATTCAAATTTATATATCGGCTTCTAAATATTTGAACGACAAATTGATATAAACTTATGGAATTACTTATCCCTAGGATTCGCGGATTAAAATTAAAGGAATTTTGATTTATTCGAAATTAGTATAACATGGCATAACATTTTTGTAAAATTTTATATATTCAAAGTAATTTGTAAACGATAAAAAAGTATGTTTATACTCACACAGTTTAAGATAATAAAAACTTCTAAATAATTAGGCATTTATTGACGTTTAATAATAACTAAATTGTACAAAATTTTATTACAATTTTACATTACATTCCAGATGAATGAATTGCGTCGTTGAATCTTTGAATCTTGAAATTCTAATCGCCACTAATTTGCTTTCTTCAGATTAAAAAAAAAAAAAAGAAAAAATGTATACATCTCTTGAACAATTTTTTAACAAGTTTTTCAGAATTTTCAAATTGATCACATATCTTAATTTCCCAACTGAAAGAAATGATAGTTCTAAACACACCCTGTATGTCTATGTCTCTCCCTCTCTGTCTTTCTTTTCGTTTGTCTGAAGTCCTTTTAAGGCCCCCTCGCTTCTCTCCTATTCGCGGTGCATCCCTAATGTCCGTTTCCCTCAAACGCCGTGGTATCGGTTTGTATACACACGGATAATATGAATACATAGGACGTACCTAATTAAACTTGGGAAAAGCGACGTTAGATTTTCAGCATCCGCGATATATAGAGAAAGGGAGAGAAAGCTTCCTTGCCCTCCTTTTCACGGCACCCTATTAAAGCCACAGCCCTTAAAACCGCGCTTTATTTCGCATATGTCAAAAGTCGACAATCTTGAAAAAATCTGAGATTTTAAATCTCAGAAATATATAAAATATATGGAAAGATATATGTGTATCGCGTATATAACTGGCAATAATAATAACACATTACATTAATCATTATCGTATAATAATTATATATTAATAATTAGCTATATTAAAATTTTGATATAGAGAGAGAGATTGTGTCCAAGAGATAAATAAAAATGGCGCGACAGATAAGGACCGTCTTTTTTTAAAGACAACGAGTGCTCTTTTTCTTTCTGCCACCCTCACATGATCCCAAAAAGGGCTCGATTCTTTTTACATGATTTTCGTACGCTTCCTTGACGCTCTCGCGGTTCAAGTATTTATTGTCCGGCGACGTTGAAAGGCTTCGATGAGATGAAACAAGGGGGTGACGGCTGAAAAGGAGGGGGGAGGGAGATACGACGGCTTTTGTTCGGCGCGGATTGAAATTTAGCGTAGAATTTCAATGAGAGAGAAAAATAGAGAGAGAGAGAAAGAGAGAAAGAGTCGCCGGGGAAGAAGCGCGACGAGATTACCCATCTCAGCTGCTTCGACGTAGAGAACTCGCTCATTCCCGCCATGTTGCCTGATTTATGCATGAAAGGGGCGGCATCTCGCAGGCTGGCGATCGGCCTTTTTCTTCCCTTTCATTTTTTCCGCTCCTTATTTTTTCATCGCTATCACCGGACCGAGTTGTTGTCCGTTATTACCCGCGCCTCTGTTATCAGAGTAGAATTTCCCTCGATAACACATATCACGCTCAGGATCCTTTGCAATTAATATTAGCTGTATATACAATTTTATAAATTTTTATATTTATCACAAAAGAAGTAATGAAACTTTTGTTTTCTGTGAAAATAAGATATCAAAACGCTTCGTGTCTTGATCGATATAGCGTCAACGAGAAAATTCATTTTCAAGATCTCTCGAGGTTCCATAGTTCGCGTAAGGTTCTTAATCAAGAATTCAAAACTTGCGTTGCACTGTAATTACATCGCGAGTATCGAAGACAAAAAAAAAGTATCGACAAATGATACGGAGAGCCAAAGTCGCGATTCATCGTCAGAGAATAATGCAAAGAAGTCTTTCCTCGCGAGCGATGACATATTACGGTCTTGAAATAATTTTCTGAGAAACTCTCTCTCGTCGTAGAAACACAAAAGCGCGGTGTTTATTTCGTCTCGTTGTTGCAAAACAGAAAAAGCAAAACGGGGGCAGCATCATTTTCGCCCCTCTCCCTCACCCTCCCTCTACGTTTACGATATCCTATGCCGGCTTTATTTCGCGAGGTAAAATCCGGTCCCCCGAGGGCGAGATTCGGCAGAGTCTTTAAAGCCGGTTGGATGGGAATGGGCGCCTCGCAGCATCCGCCTAAACATCTCTCCGCGGAGCTAATTACCGCGTTACTAATGAAACTAATTGCTATCCTACTAGGCGCGCCTTTTGATCCACCGTCGTTTAAAGATTTCGCCGTAATTCAACACTCTCGTCTTGTCAGTCGCACGCCCACCTGTGTAATACACTTTCTGCATTAAATTTTGCCCCTCCTCTAGTTCCCCCCTCGCGTCGCGTCATATAATGTCGATTTAAAAAAAAAAAAATAATTTTATACAAATTTTACTACGGATCTTGTAAAGAATTATATCTTATAATAGCATAAATAGCAGACTCTATAATAAATTTCAGCTATTTGCAATGATGTGGGTTAGTTACAATATTTTTATTTACTCAATTATCTTTTTATTTCTTGCAAATTTTGAAATATTTAGATTTTTATATCATTTAAAATTTTAATAAAATAATTTTCTTTGAAAATACAATATTTTTTCATAAAAAATATTATTATTGATTATATATTTATCTCTAATTTTATGTTAAGAAAATAGTAAAAAATTAAAGAAATGTTAATAGTTTGAGTATTATTTCATAGCTAATTGTAGGAGTTAAATAAGAATGAAAGACACTTTTATCCGGAGGAAGGGAGAAAAAAAGGTTCGTGGACCCTCGTGAGAAAATCGAGGGATGTCCGGCAAAAAGTTTTGGGAATGAAACCGAGGCGCTGCTTAATAAGATCAATTCTTCGATAACAAAGTGTTGTCTTCTCATTCGTATGGGAGTAAGAAATCGGGGGTGGCGGTTGAGTTTAGTGGTACGAGGCGCTTGTCGCTGCTTTAAAATCGGTCTCGAAAGTCGCTAATGCCTTTAGAAGGTCCTTCGTGTTTTCTAGATATCGAATGACGAAAGAGAAAGAGAGAGAGAGAGACGATCGGAAACTGTTAAGACACAGTAGTATCGAATAGCATTGGATAAGACGAAGTGTTTTTAACTTCGCAGCTCCTCATTTTCTCGTCCATTTGCGATTACTCTCTGACGTAAATATATATAGAAAAAAGGCTTTATTAAAATTTCTTTAATCCCTGATATCTCTTAGATACGACAAACATAATTTTTCATCACAAAATATAGCAAAATGTGTGCCAAATACAAACGTGCAATTGAGACATTTCCGTTCTTATTTTTTCTTATCAAGTTTTCAATTTTTTAAAAATCAAAACACTTGTAAATTCTTCAATAGCTAATGCATGTGTGTGTCGTTATTTGAAAAAATCAGTAATCCCTAAAGGTTACAAAATATTCCGTAATCGCGGGATGTCTTTGCTAGGCCAAGCCGAAAGCCAGGAAATCGGAGGCATTAGTTTATCGGGAACGTCCCCGGGAATACATCTTCGGTGCCCATCCATTTTCATCGATTTTCTTCGTCGCGTGTGTATAATGCGAGGAACAAACGTCGCAGACGAGATACGAGCAATTTTTCATTCTCGCGTTCCACTAAATAAATGCGCTGGAAGTTCTCGAGAAAGAGAGAAGTAATCATCGAGCGCGCTTTGTAACATTCGTGTGTACGTATTTACGTAAATCTAGTAATCGACTTAGAATCAAAGAATAAAAAAATTATATAAAATTTTAAACAAAATCACAATTTTTGAAAATTTGCATTTATTTACAAAGAAGCGTTTTGCGGATTGCATTGCGCGAGTGACAGTTCGCAAAGTATTCGGCGAATGTTTTTCAATCTAACGGCGATTCTCTCGTTTTCGCCATTTAATCGCGAAATGAAACAACAGCCCCGAGTGATCCGGATGTTGAATAAACGGACCAATGGTCGGCCGTTTCTCGAAGGGATATATCAGACATCAATCAAAATCGCTTAATTCACGTTCAGGATGCATAATACACAAGACCTTTCTCCAGATGCACACATACAAATGCATTCGGCAATGTCGCGATTCAACAAGCCGATAATTTGATATAGATAGCGTGACGTTCATCATTCTTTCCCGTAAAGAGACTAATTATAAGTGAAATACCGAAAACGTATTGTCGGTTTCATGTTGATTTTTTCACGGAATAAGGGATTGATTAATAATTTCTCATCAACGAACAAGCGAACGAAGAGCGTGGAAGAGATCGATCGATAACGCGAGCATCGACAAATTTGAGAATAAATTCTCGAAATCGACCGAGTGCAAATTTCCATCTGATCGACACATGTTGCAATAAGTCATTGCCAAATTTGAAAGAGAATGTGAAAAAAAAAGAGAGAATAATAAATTATTCTTAACCTACACATCACACACGTGAATCTCATTCCAAAACCTCTCAAATAACATCCTTCATATTAGCTTTGTTTACACAGTTACACAGATAATTAGTCGAATCGACGATTTTTCACATATGCTGTGGAAAATTAAATTTCAATGATTGCTGGCAAAGTCAATCAAACGCGTGGAATGTAATTATTGCTAAAATAAAAAAGGCAATACGCGCATCGAAAATCGCGCGTGTTATTACAAACTGCGCCATTTTATTAAACAAATCAAACAATTTAATGACGTGTGTGTGTACACAGGCGCAGTTATTTATTTCAATTTGGGTTTGACTTGGCACATGTTTCTTTATAACTGAGATTAATAGTGACAGATTATTTCGAGGTCCACAAAAATATTTGACGATATGTTAATACTTCAAAAAATTTTAATTTTAAAAATTACTATATGAAAGACTATGTTCTAATAATTAATATTAATCTACTATATATTACAATAATATGAATATTATATAAAATAATTTTATGTACATATGTAACATAAATAACAAATTAATTCTTTGAGAGAAAATGCCAAAAAATTAGGATATTATTTTTCAATTACTTCTGCACATATTTCTATTTTTATAGAAAAGTTGTACTACTTTTATTACAAAAAAAAAAGTTCTCGAAATTCTCAACAAAATTGCTTTTTCTTTCCTGGCAAAATGAAACATGTCGAAAAATGGGAAGTACTACTGGACCCTCCAAGTAGCTTGTTCACGAAATAAAGTCGCGGTATCAGGGGTTAAACGGACACAGAGATAGATAGATAGAGAGAGGGAGGCAGAGAGAAAGAGAAAGAGAGAAAGAAAGAGAGAGAGAGAGAGAGAGAGAGAGAAAGTAAGAAAACTGCAGCCCCGAAAGATGCGAGATTCACTCACCCTCTTTCTCCCACTCGTCGTTGCAATCGCTCTCGCAACTCTCTCTCTCTCTCCCTCCCTCTCTCTCTCTCTTTCTCTCTCTCTCTTGCTCTGGCTCTTACTAGTATAGTTTAGCCGAACCCGTGTGTCGGCCAATGGCGGTACGCAGCTGAGCCATTATTGGAAACTCGTTACATACACGGTGCCACCAGCGCCGCCGTTACAAAGGCGCTGACTCCTCTCCCGCTCCCTGCTTCGGCTAGCTGTGTTACACGAGTACTCGAGGAGAGAGAGAGAGAGAGAGAGAGGAGGAGAGAGAGAGAGAGAGAAAGAGAGAAAGAAAGAGACTGTGTCGTCGCTGCCGCCGTTAGATTGCAAGCCGACGTTATAATGCGCTGCCGACTGACGTGACGCAGTACATTGCACCGTCTATCGCGGGGGTGTCTGTGCAAGGGTGTCTATATATGTATGTATGTATGTATAAATATATTGTATATAAACACACACACAGGAATACACACATTGCGTCCGGCAACATTCTTGTACATACAATCCCATCTGCGAGTTAAATGTCCCGTTTCCGCCTTTGGCGCGCGTGATTCTCCTTTTCGATGAGATTTTTGTTGCAAATTATTATCATTTACACAAAAAAAAGAAGGAAAGGTACTGCTTATTCGCTCGTTCAGCTCTCCATGAAGCTTCTTTGGAAATTTAGATTTTCAAAATCCTTCAAATTTGGAAAGCCTAAGATTCTCAAAGTCTCAGCAAACGAAGCCTTGATTATCCTTCGTATGTGTGTGTATTTCAAAATCCTTGAATCCTAAATTATTTGGATTATTTTTTTATTTTTAAATATTTCAATTTTCTTAGATTTGTAAACTTTAAAATATAATGTGTTTGAATTCTCAGATATTCAAACGCTGCAATCTCTCTCTAAAGTTCTTTAAAATTTAAAATTTTTTAAATCTCTAAAATTCTAAACTTTCTCGAATGTTGAAGCTTTGGCATTTTTTCTTCAATCTTCTCTTCGCGCAAAAATTCTATAAAGCAGTCCGTTTCGTACATCACTCATCGTTCTACACCGTGATGAATCACTTATGCTAATTCGTGAAATAAAAGGGCCGATTTTAGGATCTAATTCTTTGAAACATCAAGTCCCGCACGAGCGTGTCACTCGGTCACGCGATGACGGCCTCATGAATCATCGGTGATATTCCTCCACCTTCTTGACAGTTCCCTTCAGAGAGGGAGTTGTGCAACTTGAGTGAGCGCGTTTTGTATCGACGAAATCCGAGCTATCGGCGTCGTGTATCGCGTGTCCTCGATGATCATCGGCGATCCTGGCCGATCCTGGCCGATCCTGGTACGCTTCGCCTTTAAGCAGCGCGAAATCATATTCGCGCCGATTGCCGCGATTAATTTACGTAAATACGCGTGAAGCCGGAGGAGCCCTTAACTTGTGACGATTAATTGTCCTCGCCCGCGGCGTTGCGAGAAATGGAAGGATAATTTTCGTCGACACGCATCCTAGGGGAGGATTATCTCTGAGAATTCTACTAGCTCTAAAAGACCAAACAATACTTAGATCTAAAATCTGACGTGTCGAATTTAAGTCATAAATTATGTAGAAAAATTCTAAATACAGTAGGAAAATATAAACAACCTATTTTTATTTTTTTTTTTAATTTTTAACATTTTTTAAGTAATATAAAAATCAAACATGTATATTTATTAAATAATATTATTTTTTTAAATCATGCGCGCACACGATTGGAAATTATTTTATTTTTTAAAGATACTTTCAATCATTTTGTGCTCTTTATATCCTAGACTTCCATCCTACGGATGGTCCAGAATATTTTCTCGAATACGTCACGAACTCTTTTCCGCAGAGGTGTCCTAATCCGCGCCAAAGGGTAACATATTATTTCAAGCTCTCTGCACGTATCCCCTCCCCCCCCCCCCCGGCGTAACCCTTGTCCGTGTATTTTTATTAGGAGTTATTCCATCTTTTTTTCTTTCCCTTCGCGAACGTGCATCAATTCCTCTTTGAATCTTCTTCCTTTTTTTTCATTCTCTTTCAATGTAGCTCCGAGGATCGACGTAACGATCCACTTATGGAAAATGCCACGGTAAAGGAAGAAAGGCTCTTGTCGTTCACAACTCGGACATCATCCCCCGCAACTCCTTCTTTGCTTTTTCCCCCCGATTCGCCTCCCCCTCTTCCCACGCCTGCTTATCCCCGTCGTCACTCCTCGTCCATTCGCTAGTCTACTTTTTTCGGAGAACAGAATCCTCTTAGTCTTCTAGTGGCTCGTCCGCGCTTCAGGAATATGCTTTAGGTTTATAAAATTGCGCCTATATATTCGCAAGCTCTTCGCTAACAGGTGCGTTTACAGGGTACTCAAAAAATATATATCACGGGACATGTTCCAAACGGTCCTTGAGATTCTGCGATTTTGAAATGCCCGTTTATTTAAACGTTTCAATTCTAAACTGTTTATACTGTTAAGATTGTTGAATTCTTAGATCCTTTGAGACTTTTTAAATTTTAAAGCCTGGAATTGCAAATGCTTGTAAATTCCAAGAAAATGTTTCACTTTGAGAAATCTTTGGATTTTCGGATTTCTCTTCTCCAAAAATTTTTCAGATCTCCAAAAAAATTGACACAAACGTTCCTCTATCGATTCTATTTAATTTCCTAAATTTTCTGGTTACCTACCATTCACAAATAATCAAAATCCATATTAGATTATAAGAAGAAGATAAAAATAATGTATTAATAATTTAATCTTTTACTTTTTTGCCTGATTAATTTTTTTTCTTTTAAAAAAATCCAACACGAATTATTAAAAACAATAATAAGCTCCTAGTTGCATGGATTTTTCGGCTCACCCGGTATGTACAGTTTTCCGGCGACTACCCGCCTCAAGTCTCAGCCGCCTGTACTTCGTCTTATCGCGAAGTGGCGGCTTATCGATTGGCCGCGGCGGATGCATTGCTTTGCAAAGTGGAAATCGTCGGTGCACTTTAAGTCTTCGTGAAGTAAGCTCTCTCGCGGATCGTACAATAAGTATCGGCGCTTTCACGGGCGGCAAAACGCGCGACAGAGTCATCATCGCCCCCCTCCCCCTTTTTCTTTTTTGAGAACACCACTGAGCGTTCGGGATTTAATGGACAAATCGTGCGATTTGTACGCGGAGAAATCGAATTTCGATCGCCGATCAATTATTAATATTCGACATCTGCGAAACATTCGAGAAAAAAAAAAGCTTGCGTCGACAGCAAACGCGAAATCTTAGGAGCGCGCGTTCGCTTAAGCTCGTATTAAAACGCGATAATCCTTGCTCCTCCCCGCACCGCGTACGTTACGGCGCCTTACATAATCAGGACATGTTCCACTTAATAATTTTATGTTAGATAAGAGACTTACGTAATCTCATTAATAACGAAAATCCGCTGCGTGCGCCGTTAGACGAGTTATTTTTCATTGCTGATGAGAGAGAGAGAGAGAGAAATAAAGAGACGCAAATACGGTAATGCTTAACATTTAATTCTCTGCACACAATTTCAAATACGTACAACGAGTCTCGTAAATCCTGGTATATTAATTTTATGGAAATAAAATATACTCTTGAAGAAACATTTTAAAAAATTGAAAAAATAATATATCTATATAAAGATGTATATCGTTTTTTTTTTATTTATAATTAAATACTTTTAATAAAAGAGAAAAATTAAAAATCTCGTTTCTTGCAAAAAACAAAATAATTTCTATCATAATGTATATATGAAATTATAATGCAGTCTATTTTAAATAGAGAGGAGATCACTATTTTATGACTCGTTGCAGGATCCGTTGGCCCAGTTTTGGTAAAGTAGAACGCTCGACAGATATTAATTCCCTTCTCGATAGGGATTTATTCGCAAACGTCCTGTCGATAGGATCACTGTTCGCCGATATTGGCAGACGATCTCAAAATTGAAGAAACATCATACAATTCTAATTCATAGCCTCGTAAGTCATTCATCATTTGATCGTCTTGTATGACGCGTTTCGCGAATGAGAAGGGAGAGAAGGGCATCACGTTTCTGATATTTTAAGCGCGTCTATTTTAAAGTTCAATTAATATAATCGAATCAACAGTTAATCCATGTTAATCAATAACTCACACGCAAATGAAAATAAAAAGGATGAGAGAGAAAATATTATCAAAATCCGATGACGCTTCGAGACACATCTCTAGCTCTCTTTTAAATATAAAAAAAAAAAAAAAGGAGAAAGCTTACGGTATCCATTTGAATTTGTAAAATAATATATTAATCAATTACTTACTCCGAATTATAATATAATTTTTAGCATGTCGAGATTTCCTTAACTCGCATCTTGTATAGTATAATCACTGGTTGTCGATCTAATCCGTACGAAAACGTTCACCATACGTTTCCGTGAGTGAGCTTCACTTTCGCGAAAGCATGACACACTTCTTCCACTTTCGGCCGATATATTTTCCAAAACACACAGCCGCATGTGTTCGTAATGATCCCCGGTTCTAGTCGCGGCCATTTCCAGCCGAAAGGTTGCCTTTAATTAGCATAACCGTCGCATACGGCAACATCGAAGCGTTGCGCTTCCACCTCTCGGCCCCCCATTCCTCCCGCCGGTAATATGCACCCCAACTAGTCCTTGAGTTATTGCCTGATCAATAATCTATATGTAGTACCGACGGCACCGTAGGGCGAGCTGCTGTCCGCGTAACCCGCGCAGAGCAAGCACGAAGCTCGGCGTAAGCTCCCCGTGTTCTGAGCATCGCACAGCTGCGTATCGCCAACGTATAAATCTCGAGATCCGGTCCAGCCCAGCCTCCCCGGCGAGAAAGCGGCATGGCTATGTTGAACGTTCATTATTTTTTTTTTTCCCCAAAACGGTCTCTCAAACGAATATATATCTAAAAGGGTAGATATTATTGAAAAAAAAAAAAAATTATTGTATTCTCCATTTATATAATCTTCATTTTCTAGAGATCTGGATTCGTAAGAGGATTTGGAAAAGAGTAAGTTTTTTGATTTAAAAAAAAAAAAAAAAAAGTTGAAACGATACTCGGCTAAATTTTTCTGGACTGCTTATACCGGACACATTCGTCTTAGCGTTGGAGGACCGCGTGAATCTTTCAACGCAGCGAGATTTTTATATGATATCAGACGGGGCGAGAAACACGCGCGCGGCAAAGTGGGTCGCGTGAATTTTCCATTGTCATGTCACGATAATACACGATGTGTACGATTCCGCGCGCGCGCATCGCGAAAAGCGGACGCTACAAAGGAGAGAAGCGCGATCTCTCTAAAATAGTTAGCTCTCCAAAAATACCCCTATTACCTGATCAATAATCTATATGCGGGTCGCTCGTGTGGTGCGATCGGGGTGTCCACGTAATAGCGCGATCACGAAACTGCGGCGAGCGAGCTTCGAGCTTTGAATATTGCAGCGGTAAACGGCCCCCCGCGAAATAAATCCTCCGCCAGGCGCGATCGAAGGGAAAAAACCGCGCGATAACTAGCGCCCAGCGGCGATGAAAAATGCGTTAAAGTCGCGGGAGAAATTAAAAGTTGCGCGGCATGTGCATCCTTAACGAGCCGATTCGCCGGCTGAATTTGTAAAAAGCCACGCCCGCGCGCGCGCGCGCGCACACGACGCAAATACGCGAGATAATTAATCGACGAGATGATATTTTTGTACGAAACACATCCGCGACCGCGCGAGAAACGATGCAAAGTTGAGGTGGAAATACAGCATACAGCTTTCATTGATCCGATGCATCTCGGATCGACATCTATATGTGTGTTTTTCGTATTTTTAAATCAGAGTTAAAGCAGGAAAAGAATTATCGTCTTGTGTATCTTTCAATAGTTTCCTTAATTAAGTTTTAATTATCAATCAAAAATAATATTCCGTGTTCGAAAATACCTTAGAATAGAAAAATCCTGAAATCTCAAATTTTTGTTCATTCACCACTACATCTTGGAGTAAAAGCTAAAGGATTGACGTGACACGTGAAAACAGCGTGATAGTAATTCGTCGCTTTGCGCGGTTCGAAAACCGCCAAATAGAATTGTGATGCCGGCTCGTTCGTGCCAATCGTAAAGCCGCTCCTCCGAATTGCTGATTTCACGAGCCTGTTGAGTATCGAGTCGCGGCACTTTACGACACAATTGTGATTCTTTTTCCGAATCGCGAAAATCATCGACTGGCACAGACTGAAAGTTCCAAAGGAAGGAAGGAAAAATCCTTGAAAAATTCAAACGAAGAAAATAAATCTTTATCAATGCATCTACCTTTATAGATATTATTTCCAGACCAAGAGAAAATTTGATTAATAAAATTTAATTAATATATAATTATTACTATATCAAGAGATTTTTATCATAATTTTAATACACTGCGCAATGAATATGTAATTAATACGAGTGTCCTCGGACCGCCTAATAATATATGCCAATTATTAAAATTTCCCGATTAAGTTGAAGTCGAAATTTCTCTCGACGAAAATATATCGCGGCACACACTTAGAAATCACACATTAAAGCGAAATTCGAGATTTTAATCCGCGACGCCTGCGTTTGAATACAAATGCATTGCCATCGTCCACATGCCGGCTCACTCGCGTGTATTTATTAAAATAAATTATTGTGTTGTCGGGACAATAAATGGAAAATTTCTCTAGGATGGCCCCATACATGGGGGGGGAGGGGGGGAAGGGGACGATAGGCGCGCGAAGCATGACGATTATTAAATGAGATTTAAAAAATGCTAACGTGTATCGGCGCATCCTAAATACGAAATAATGAAATTTATTTACAGATTTAATACGCGACTCCCCCGCACACACGCAATATATCTCAAACTGTATATCGAGAACAAAACATTTTACACGCATCTTATTAATTCTCGATCGTGCATTTTTCCTACCGCAAATTTATTCGTCCGATCGAGATTTCTCTCGCATTCTTCACACGCCTCAAATTCCCAAATTTTATCTCAGATTCGTAGACTTCGAAAATCGTGTCTCAAAAAATTTGTAAGGTCCCCCGAAAATTGTCGCGTTGTCTAAAAATACGAGAAGGTTCAGTCACCCCAAATCCGCGTCCGTGTTATCATACTCCTGTTTCCCACGTGTGCGTGGAGAATACGAAAAAGTTGGTCGAAATGACTGCAGGAGAATTGGCGGGAAAGCAGGGGCGGCGGATGGGGATGGGGATGGGGGAGGGGGGGGAGGTAGGTGGGAGAGTGGTCGCGGAGGGTTAGGCCGGGGACTCGTATCGAAAATTCCTCGCATTTCGTAGCCGATGACGGGTAGGTACTAATTTCGATAGCCTCGAAAACGTCGGCGGCGGCGGCGGCGGCGGCAGTAAGGGGTGAAGAGAAAGGATGGGGGGGCGCGAATCCACCACCGTGTTCCCTCCGCTCGCGCGCGCCGGCCCAGCTCGGAAAGAGGCCGCCGCCGACCAGTCCGGTTCTGGTTCGACGCAGTTCGGTTCGGTTCCTAGCCAGTAAGCGGCAGATTAAAGAGAAATGGCTACACGTTCATATTGATTTTTGTCCTCAGTTCGCGGGTTCGCCGTGGGGTGGGTAGAGAGAGGCGAGCGGCTGGATCGGAGGAGAAAGGGGGGAGGGGAGGGATGGAGAACGGTCGGTCGAGGGTGGTCGCCGAGAGGGAGACCACCAATCTTTGCGTCCCCCTCCTCTTCCTCCTTCTCATCCTCTTCGCCTTCTCTCTACACGTCTATACAGGGTGTTTCTCTCTCTCTCTCTCTCTCTCTCTCTCTCTCTCTCTCTCTCTCTCTCTCTCTCTCTCTCTCTCTCTCTCTCTCTCTCTCTCTCTCTCTCTCTCTCTCTCTCTCTCTCTCTCTCTCTCTCTCTCTCTCTCTCACCCTCTTGCTATTCCTATCCTCTACCTACCTATCTACCTATCTACCTACCTACCTACCTACCTACCTACCTATCTACCTATCTACCTACCTACCTACCTACCTACCCCTCTTTCCTTCCTTCTGCCCTCTTTCTCCATCTGCACCCTTCGACTCCCTCACGCCAGGCGACCGTCCGCCCTCTCTCCCTCTTTCTCCGTTTCCCTTCCCTTCTTCCGTTCGCCGATCGCTCTTCCCCTCGCCGCCCCACCTTTCCTATCTGCGAGCTTCGCTTCTCTCGCTTCCCTTCCGTTCCCTGTCCTTGTTGTCACCCTCTGTCTGTCTATAGCCTCTTCGTTTCCCTCTTTCATCCCATCCCGCACATCCCCCTATTCGCTTCTTCGTCCTACTCGTCCCCCTCACTAGCTTTTTATTCCCCTTTCGTTTCCGTTCTCCGTCTCTCCTTCCCTTCTTACCCGTCAGTCTCGCCCTCTTTCTCGTCTATCTACGCTATCTTCTACTTTCATCCTCTTTTGCCGTTATTTCGAACTCTCTCTCTCTTTTTATTCCCTTCGCATTCACTTTGCGTCCCCCTTTCCCCTTCTCCTTGTCAGTCTTCAAAAACTTACACTGGGCCTTTCCGGTCTTTCTCGCCCTTCCGAGGAAAACTCGTCAAAAAATATATTTCTATGACGGCTTCCAATACGTCGATCGCCAATGACACTCCAAGGCAAAAGAAAACAATGATACAAGGGTTCGAAAAATGGATAATTGTAACGTCAAATCTAAACTATGTTAGCGATCGGGCTTGACGAGCCGAGATTTTAAAGAGCCGACGTTGTTATCACGCTGAAACATTATTCCGTTAATTTGAGATTTACAGTGCAATTAATTAATAATTCATTAAAAAATGTAAGGCTTTCTACAAGTTTTCCCTTTGCAATTTGCAGTTAGTTCTATGTCTTAATCTGTCTAATTCTTCAATCAATATAATATAATACAATTTTATAAAAATTTTTACAAAATCTCAAAATTAAAAAAAAAAACAAATTTTATAATCACACATACACACACAAAGGGGCGAAAATTATATAAATTTTAAATAAATTTTATGTTAAAAAAACGCAATTGTAAAGTCAAACATACATATATTTTTTTAACTCTAAAATACTTTATGTACATATTTTTTCTACATGTATATAAAGACATTAATACTGTACAAATTCTTATTCATCTACACATTGGAAAAAATGTAAATAAAATTGAAAGAACAAGAACATTTTATAAAACATATTTGAACTCAAAAGTCAAATATTGGCGCTTTGCGAAGCGTCATCGCGAAGAGTCCGAGGACCGCTGGATAACGAAGTTTTAGTTGTCTAAGAGCTTTCTTGCGGCCTACCGAGAGATAGAGATAAAGACAGAGAGACAGAGAGAGAGAGAGAGAGACAGAGAGAGGGAGAGAGAGGGAGAGAGAGAGAGAGAAATCGATTACTCCTCTCGTTCAACATACCGGAGTTGTGTCGCCCGCAAACACAATTCGAGAGATGTGAGCGGCGACCTTGTGGTTTAAATTCTAACTTCTGTCGTGCCACAGGGTAATACAATTATTTCCGGGACTCGCCGTTCCCGCGGCTGGAAATTGCGCTGACAGAAAATTGGATTCATATCGAGGGAAAGGGAGAGAGGGTTGAAAGATACGATATTGTTGTACAATTGTTATTGCCATAATTCGGCAGGACCTTGAAGCAGCCAAACGTCGACGGCAATCTCACCTAATTCAATATTCTTCTACGCGATTTTTGTGTGCTAGTTTAACATCCATAAAGTATCTCTTGCAAGTAAAGATATCTTGTAAAAGTTCTCCTGTTAATGAAAGCCTTTATAAAATAATTCAGGATGACATCGTTTGAAATATTCATAAATTTTCTAAGACAATAGAGCTCTCAAGAGAAAATATATTTTTATGTTAATTCTGCATTAAAAAAAAAAAAAAAATTTCCAAGCATGTTATAAATTTATTAAATTCATTTTTTGGTGAGCCGGTAATTATATTACGACATAGAAAGAATCGTAAATTTTGTCGCGTTAATTTCTAAAAAGTAGATGGATAATCGAAACGAATAATTGGGTCGAAAAAAAGGCCCACCACAGAAGAGGGGGGGGAGGGGGGGAGAAAGGGGAGCAAAGAAATAATTTCTTTTTTTCATTCTCTTGGAGAGATCTAGCGGGCCCCGCAAAAGTTGACAAATTTTCAATAAGATTGCTAATTGGCCGGTTATTTCATCCCTCTCGAAAAAAGAATTCTGCGTCGCCGGACTCTCTCTCCGGTCGGTTCCGTCCAACCCGCCGTTGTGCCGCTCCGTCATCCGCTTCCCCCTTCGCTCCCTCCTCCCTCCCCCTCCCCCCTTCACCCCTTCGAGTCGTTTCGTATACCCCGCGGCTATCAATGTATAGCCCCGCGCGCGCTATCGATCGATCGAGTCCGGCTTTCATTTTTTGCTTATTTGACTTTTCGGCTCCGGTCGTCCGTTCCGTTCGTTCGTTCGTTCGTTCGTTTCGTTCTCTCGTTCGTTCGTTCGTTCGTTCGTTCGTTCGTTAGCTCTTCTTCGAGAGCTATCGAACGACGCAGCGGCGCAAATAATTCCCGGGGATAACCCCGAGCCGAAGCCTCGCGGAAAAAGCTTCTCGAGAGGCCGGCCTTTTTTCGGGGCAGCACATGTTGCCGATCGGAATGTTAATTAGGTGCGAGGAACGCCTAAAACCTAATTCGCTCCCGATCCTTCTAATGCCAGGCCGTCGAGGGTTCAGAGGAATAATCCGAGAGAACCTTGGAAGGATCAATTGCGGAAAAAGAAGTCAAAGAAAAAATCAAATTTATAGATTAGTTATATTTATAATATACTATAACTCTTAATATATTAGTTATAGTTTTACCTGAGAATAAATATTTAATTATCCTCGGACAATTCGAAGCAATAATTTTTGACTCTTTCTACAAACTCGGGGAGAATCAATTTTCAACATGCATGTATGCGTATAAAAGAGAAGATCAAGTTTAGATTATGATTCCGATTTCTAAAAGACAGAGTTACCTTCCTGCATGATGTTTACATTTCACGTTGAATCTTTCTCGACAAAAGTATCTTTTTCTCTCAGACACAAATAGAAAAGCAAACTCTCATTAATCCTTAAATTTCTATATCAAACCAGATCGACATGATACATATGTTTCATAAACACATAGCGTTTTTCTCAAAGCATTTCAAGTTAATACATGTGCACGATTTAATGCGTACGGTAATAACTGACAAATAAATCTATTTCCTACCTTGATAAAGATCGCAATCTGAAAGAATTAAAAAAAAAAAAAAAAATGCGGCGATGGCCGGGTTCTCGCGGAATATTCCCGGTTATTGACGCTGATACTCTCAGGTTCGGGATGCACCGCCGTTCGCCACCGCAGCCTTCGAAACTCTGGCGGTGGCGGCGGCGGCGGGTATTCCCGTGGACTCTCGATCGCATTATTAATAAAATATTATATAACGGCGCTTTATAAAAAGCGTGGGCGGCCAACGGGGACGCGGCAACGGAGGCGAGTCGCAGAGGGAAGGAGCGGTGTGCGGTTCGAGGCGGGCTCGAATAAACCGCAGATACGAGCGCGGGGGGGTGGATTGCCGCCCCCGAGAGAAAGAAAGAGAGAGAGGGTAGAACGGCGAGAGACGAGATGCCCGGAAGAGTGGAAACGGGGCGGAAGATGGAAATGGAAAGAGAGAGAAAGAGAGAGAGAGAGAGGCGAAATTCTGAACGATATATCGCGACTAAAACCAAACTGACGGAATGCCAAAACTTTTTTGTAATTAAAAAATTTTTCACCGCCCTCATGGTGAGGAAAGGGGGTGGACGGCGGAAGGAACAGGAGGGGGTGAATTGCCAGGATTTGCAGTATGCACCCGTAGCGCTTTTTTTCGTCGAGGATGTGTATGAGAGCCGACATTACTGATCCTCTCGCTCTTTATTATTTTATTTTATTTTTTTCTCCGTCTTCTCTTTTCACGCACAGTTACATAAGCCTCTCTCTCTCTCTCTCTCCCTCTCGTAAAAGGCGTGAGCTCGTGTTTTTGTTTACGAGAATTAACCGATCTGTTGCGGCTTTGACCGAAATTTATTTTCCTCCCCTCCCCTCGCATGGTGAGAAAATTTAGATAACGATAAGCTGCAAATATGCGAGGACCAACAGATATTTTTGAACACAAAATTGGTTGAAAACAATTAGGAATAATCACAGAACTTGTGTAATTAAACTCTCAATACATTACTATATATATTTTTAGTCCTGAAAATTATTTTGAGGTTAAGTACTGTGGCGCATTCCTCTCTTATATTATAATAACCTTTATAATGTAAATTTTTAATTTAATTACGATTAAAAAAATTTCATCAATTTTTATTGCAAGTATTTTCTTGACGTTAGGTTCGATAAAGAACTTTATTAATTTCTTTTACACGCTATTAATAATATAATATTCCGTGGCAAAATTCGATTAATATGAGTTAAAATACGTTAATATAATGAACGATAAAAATCATATGGAAAATCATGCGCACAATATAGTGAAACGTAAACGCGAAATAAAATGACAAAATAGCATGAATGTAAATAATGTCGAATCAAGTCACACGTAATACATTACGTTACATTATCACGATATAAAGGAACGATGAGAGGAATGGCGAAACGAAAGTAGTATACCTATCAGCAATCGAATGCAGAGTACTATGAAATCGATGTGCCCCTTTCTTACTCTCGCAGTGACGCGGGGGAGGAAAAAAAAAAGAAGGAAGAAAACCGCAGCAGAGTGGCCCGTGAAAATTGCCGGGGCGGCCATCGCGACGCCTAATAACCAAATTCGCCCATATTTCCCGAGACTGCAGTTACAATATCGCTCGCGGCCGCCTTTAAATAGCAAGAAAGCTCGCCTCGCTCGCCCCGGTATTGCAAAAGAAAAAACAAAAAAAAACAAAAAGAGGAAAACGCGCGGGAATCGAGGCGGGGGGGGGGAGGGATAGGGAAAAGGGGGAGAAGGGGGGCACGAAAACGAAGGAAAAAAAAAAAAGATCGAAGGCGCGCACACGCGGTGTTCTCTCCCTCCGATCCCCCAAACCGCCTGCCGACTCCCGATGGATGAAAAATATGTAATTTTTATTAATTGTACCTTTATTAATTTTCGCGGGCGGAACAACCGCGGCTGCGGGGGTGCGAAGGGTGAAAGGAGGGGAAGTACGTGGGGAGGGTTGGTCTGGAACGCGGTGCACAACTGCCGTGCTGTACAGAGAGATACACACATGTATGTGTTTCTCTCTCGCTCAAATATACACACACGCACACACACATACACGCATATATTATTTGTACCCATATGTACATAAATAAATACATGCATGTATGTATATATATATATATATATAATATGTATATGTACAATATATATATAATATGTATATGTATATATGTATAAGTATGTATGTGTGTTATACGGAATGGTTACACAGGGTTGCGAGAGCGCTACATGTGGGTATCGCAGTCCCGTGCACAGGTGCGCTCACATACACGTGCTCACATACGCGTGTCGCGCGATCTTACTCAATATTGGCAGCGCTGCACATGTCGCGAGATGCATTCGCGACCCGATGATGCGTCGCAAAGTAATTGCGCGCGAGTTTCGGCTCCGAGATGAGAGAGAAAGAGAGGGGTGGGAGGAGAGGGGAGGGAGAAGGATGCACAGTTATTTTCGAAGAATGCAAGAAATGAAAATAAAAGATGAAAATAAATAACTTGGAAAGGATATGGCTTTAATAATCAAGTTTAATCGTAGAGAATTAAAACGGTATAAATTAGTATTCGTCCATAATTAATTAACGATGTCCATAATTAATTAAAATTCTATTAATAAATGGTGTACTAAATTGATGATATTAATAACCATATACGTATCTTTTTGCAAAAAAGCTTAATGGATTTTAAAAACAGGATAATGGCTCTGAAATGCAAAGCTTTCAAGGTAATATAATTAAGCTCTCTCTCTCTCTCTGTCTCTCACTTTCTCGCATATCTTGGGAGAAAAACGGGTTATTGTATCTTGACGGTCAGACGCATCTTACTAATTGTGCGTTCCGGATTAATTTCGGGATCCGATATTAACACGCGTATTCTCAAATACACACACACACACACAGAGCCATGTGTATGCGTATGATATGCGCGTTGCAAACAGCGTGTGTACCGACGTGCAGCACAGTCGTCGATGCGGCCAGATGTTAATCGCATATGCGTGTATTACATGCGTATGTACATACAGCGGGCCGCGCGGATGATATACCCGTAATCCGTGTCGCTAATTACATATGTAGATGCGAGGCACGGCAATAGAGAGGGGGGGGAGGGGGAGGGGGAGGAATAGAAGGGATGTGTGTGCACGCACCCGCGCGGATTTCTGAACGCACCAATAAGACGCACATGTGTATGTATTATACATACGTGCATGAGCCCTCTCCTTGGTACATACGCGCGTGATACTAGATAGGTACATATGTCGCATACGGCATGTATCCGAACCGCCAACATAGTTTCGGCACATATTGCGTGCATGCGTGCGTGTGCACACGCATGTAATCACGCGCGTTCAAAGTGAGAGAGAGCGAGAGGGAGAGAGAGAGAGAGAGAGTCGACGATAATAATCACTCCCGTCAGATTGCCAAACTAAATTAATTCCTCGCAATGCTCGGACTTGACGAAAATACTTGGAGAGATTAGAATCGTCATAATTATAGATCAAATGTGACAAATAAATGTGCCAAAGTTATATTCTTGTTACGTATTAATTGTTGAATTTCTCACGATTTCTCGAATATAATATTCTAATATTGACAGCTGATGTCATCAAGGAATTCCAATATTTACATAAATAATTTCCCCCGTTTTGCGAAAGAAAATGAAATTTAGGAAAGGTACTTTGTGTAAAATATATAACTCTGAATCACAGTAATTTTATCACAGTAGTTTTATTACAATTCTATAAAGAAACTTTTTAAAAGTAAAAAATTGGATACTTATAATGAATGAATATCAAAATGATAATTAATTATATATATATATATATGTTCCCGCGTGAAATCTGTTGAAATTCTGACTTCATTAAAAAATATCATAGTTTAACTGCGCTTGAATTAAAATGGCCGTATTCTATCAATAAAAACCCGATTCCACTCGATTTGTTTAGAATGCCTCATTTTTGTGAGAGTAAGATTGGCTTACTTTGACGTGTTCTGACGTAATCTAACTTCTCCCCAGTATTTCTCCCTCTAAGCACCCCGACCTTGCTCCACTATCCCATTTCCAGGAAGCTTTTCCGAAAGATGGCGTCTTTTCCAAGATCACTCACGCAACCCTTTTGACGCTCCACCGTCGAGAAGAAGACCGGGAATACCCAAAGAGAGGGTTGGAAATCTCGAGATGGGAGGAGGGAGGACTCCATTATTCTCGCGACGCGTGGATTCGTGTAATATCCTCTAATTCCCAACAATTTTTACCGATCGCGCGATCGCCAATCGCATGAAGTGGCCGCGATTCTCGCAAATTTTCCATTACACGATATTCGCGGTGAAGAATTTTATTACGACCGCCATCTCTCTTTCCCTCTCGTTGCCCCTTTCGCCGTGCTCTATATTATTTAACAATCCATCTCGCTGTATCTACTAAGCCATCGCCGATCCAATCTAAACTGAGATTCCATTCTATTCCGAGTGAGAGAGAAGGTTATCGATGACGGAGCTCAGCCGTCTCTCACAATCGCGTATTTTCTTCTTTTTTCTCCATTTAATGGTAACAGTGATTTGTACTGATAACGCGCACTTGATATTTTTAAAACTTGTAGCTGCAAAAAAATTATGAAGAAAGTACCAAATCTATAAATTATTGTAATAATAATAAATTTTTTTTTTTCAAATCCATTCGCAAATTATTTACAAAGTAAAATCATAAATTTTAAACGCTAAAATTGGAATTTCTTTGAAAATTAATTACGCTGAATTTAGTACGCGATATTTACTTTCACAGCTCATGGCTAACATAATGTGCGTACATTGTATAATAAAAGAAAATGTAAATCATCCCGAACGGAAAAGGGGAGAGAGATATCGAGTTCGCGTAAGACGACAAGATGGGTGAGAATAAAAGAGCCGGACGAATCGACTTGGTCGCGCGTCGGAGGGGTTTCCTCGTTCACGTGCGCTTCCGGTTTCGATTACCGCTGCTTCTCTCGATCGTTATTAAGTTACCAGTAACGCTATACAAAGATGAGAGAGAGAGAGAGAGAGAGAGAGAGAGAGAAAAGAAAATAATTATGCGAGGCGATCGAAAAGGGGATCGTGCCCTTCGTTTAATTCGATCAACCCCTCGAATAATTCAGCTAAGGACGCGACTCAAACATAGTTTGTCATAAAATACTAACAACCATCTTTTTCTTTATTTTTGTATTTGATCTTTTAAAGTCACAATTACTATTAATATTTATAATTAATATTTATCATTAACTGTTTACTTTAACGGGGTGTCTACTAAAATCTTGTAAAAAAATTATCTGAGAATTCCCTGATCTTCCAAGTATTTTCGTTTAAAATTCCAGGTAAAATACGAAAATTTGTAGATACAGCTTTTTAAAATAAATTTCTTTATTGTATGCGCTTTCTGTTTTCTATTCATACGATTACAAAGAAAGTTACCAAGAATGCAGTTTTTCTAACATTTAATATTGATTTATTAATTGTAAAATTAATTTAGACAATAACAAAGTGCAATATACCACTATATCTAAATGCTAAAAATATATGCAAAAATATAAAACAAAAAATAATTTATTATAAACGTCTTATGGAGTACTAATTTATTTAAATATTATTAAAAAATTGAACAATTTTCTATGAAACTTACACATAAGACCTTGATACTAAAAAGAGATTGTCAATAAAATTATCAAAGACACAATTTTCAAAAAAAATTCCCTGAGTCTCAATAAAATTCCATGAGAATTCCCGGATTTTTCAAGGTAAAAAAAATCCCTAATAATCCCCGGTTTTTCCAGAGAGTAGACACTCTGTTTAACAAATAATTAATAATGTGCTGTAATAATCTCTTGTTTCTTATTTTAAAAAAATTAAACTTTTGAAATTAAATGAAATCTGATGTACACGATTGAGATAAACGATTAAAGGGAGGAAATAGTTTCTTGGTTCGGGAAAACAATTTATCGCCACGGCGTCGTACGTTAACGATCCGCGATTTCGGCATCACGCGATGCGTCGTCGTCGTCGTCGTCGTCGTCGTTTTCAATGCATATTAATCATGCACGCTTCGGCTTGTCCGGGGCGTCGCGCGATCACGGCCATTCATCAAATTGAGGGATCTCGAAATCTGCTACGCAGCAAACTGAAAACCAGCGCTCGTGGCATTACATCGCCATGCCGGAAAAACCTGCCAGCGCGACGGCGTTTCCGGTCGATGCACTCGCGAAAAGCGCCCGCCGCGTCCGCACTTCTGATAATTAGCGTCCCGCAGTTGCGAATCTTGTCACGAGGATATTTGATTACCGAGTAGCGACAGTCAAATAATTATAGTATATTATTTTTATTGACGAAAAAATAACTTCTTTATATTCAATCAGAAACAAATTTGAGTCTAGCAGAAGAAAGAAAGAGAATAACAGTTTCAAGATGTATGTAATTATAATATAAAAAATATATATATATATAAGAATGATTGGAATTATATTTTTAAGAGGTTTTAATTTTTCGAAATATTAAATCATTAAGTATTTGTTAAAGTAAACAGTTAAAAATGATATCGTAAATATTAATAGTAATTAAATTAAACAAACCATTTATTAAAAACACTAGAATTAAATTAAATTAGTTTTACTATTTAAAATTAGTGCATATTAATAATAATAACATTGTGCTAAATTATTCGTTAAAGATAATTTGTAATTTTCATAATGGTGTCGCGAATTCTCGGAGCGGAAACAGCAGTGAATGAAAATGACGGAAAATAACGAAAAATCTTGAATGGAGAAAGATAACATAAAAAAAAAAAAAACGTAGACTTGGAAAAAATATTGCTTTCTACTTTTATCCTTTCGAAAAAAAAGGTCGAACGTTACTGGGACGCCGAAAATTTCCCGCGTAATCTTCCACATGCGGATTCCTCGTCGCAAGTCGATCTATTCTGATCGCGATCTCTCTCTCTCTCTCTCTCTCTCTCTCTCTCTCTCTCTCTCTCTCTCTCTCTCTCTCTCTCTCTCTCTCTCTCAAAATAGACGACGGAAAAATAATCGCCGTGCGATTTTCGAGCACACGAGTTTTCGGATTAGCGGGCGCCGATGAAGAGAAGGCGAACAGCGTCACGCAAAAGACCTCCCACCGCTTTTTTTCAACCCTCCTCTCTTGTCGCCTCCGCGAATATAAAATATACATGGCGGTGGATGTGGATATTCCCGAGCAAAGTGTGCGTGTATATTGAAGGACCGTATTCGCGTGTGCGTGCGTGTATTTACGATTGGCCTGTGTGCATGTGTGGCGCGAACCACCCCCGCGACCAGAATCGGCAAGGTATTGTGTTTATATGCATATATATCGGGGGGAGGGGGGAGGGGGAGGGGGGAGGGGGTAAGCCTCCGGACTCTCTCTTGTACTCTAACTCGGCGGCGTTTTCCGATATTCCGGCCGAAACTCTCGACCGAAAAGCCTTCGGATTCACCATCCTCTCCCTCTCTCTCTCTCTCTCTTTCTCTCTCGCTCGGATCGTCATCCCCTTTCTCGCCGCGACGACTCTCGTATGCAACGTCAAACCGTCATATTCGGACAAAATCGAACGTATCCCGCCTAAACGTCTCCGCCATGCAGCCTCCGTCTCCCGTTTCCCGATCACCATCCGTCGACGCGCTCGAAATATTTATTATTTATAAGCCACGAGAGTCCGGCCCCAAAGTTGCAGTGGATGTAGATAAATGTATCGTAATTCTCTCTCGCACTTTTGACAATGCATTTTTTTATAGCGTAAAAAAATGAGCGATTAAATCAGAGATTAGATACACGATAAAGAGGTCAAAGTGTATAAGATATTTCAAAGTCAACCGAATAATGGCCACAGATTTTTACGATAAATTTTAAATTAATTTTTTCATGGAAAATATTATATACAGGGAGAAACGCACAAGTTTTCACTCGTTAATTAAGTTACAATTTCTGATAAAAGAAAGAAATCGCTCGAAAATAAAGATTTTGCTCTCTATTTTCCTAATTTCATGACTGAATTGATCGAAAGAGATTCCTGTAGTCCATTCATTCGAAAATTACTCCGTAACTTTCGATTTCTTCTCCGTTGAAACAATCGCCTTTTCTCCCGTGGTCCCTTTTTTCAAAAGGATCGTTCTTCATTTATCCACTTACGTCATTATTTCGACTCGGCAGTCGGAAAGAAACGTAATCGGCCGAAGAGACACCCTCGTGCAATATTTACTTTTATTAATAGCACACGCTGCCTCGATCTACCCGACGGTCCTCATGAAAGTTAAATTAAATTTTGCGATGGTAATGAAATCAGAGGGCACAATAGAGCGGCCGAACCGGATGCGACAATCCGATCGGCGGATCAATCGGCAACGATCGACGGGAAGCGATCCAAGAATTCTGGTGAAAGAGACCAAAGGCGAAGAGCCAAAAGGGGTCGGGCGACCAAAAAGAGGGAGAGAGAGAGAGAGAGGGAGGCGATGGAAAAAAATCTGAACGCGGCCCGTTCCCGTCGACTGACGCAACCGATGCTCGCAAAGGATTTCTCTCTCTCTCTCTCTCTCTCTCTTTCTCACCCTCTCCCTCCCACCCTCTCTCTCTCTCTCTCTCTTTCCGCCCGTTGCAGGATTGAAATACAGTAATATGTTATTGGTAAGCTCTTCCTTTTACATCGGCGAGCACCAATAAATGCTGCAGACAGGTTAACGAACCGGCCGCAGAAGACAGGAAAATATGGTGCGAGAGAGCGCCTCTCGCGAATGAAGGGAAAGGGGATTGAAAGAGAAAGACAAGCGGATGTATGCGCGCGGAAAAAGACAGAGGCAGGAGAAAGAGGAAGAGGAGGCTCAGGATGGCAGAGAGATACCCGTGGTTCGTGCCAGAGATTCCACAGAAAGAGAGAGAAAGAAAAAAGAGAGAGAGAGAGAGAGATAGAGAGAGAGATAGAGATAGAAGAAGACCATCACCGCCCATCGTCACGATAGAAGTGGCATCGCTAAACTGTCGACTTCGAGCTTTTAATTCGCGATCAAAGGACCGTAACGATCCGTCGGTGCCCTCTCGGCACTGGCCACTCTTTCCGACGTCAAAATTACTTTTAAATTCCTCCCTCCCACGCTCGCGCGCCCCTCGACGTCCCAACCCCTTTGGATGCATCGGGGCCTCGTCTCTCCTCTCCCTTCGCTTTTCTCTATCCGCGACCGACCGACCACTTTGCCGCTTTATAGAGTATGCGATGCGGATGCGAGCCATGAAACGAATTCGGGCGTCGCTTAAGGAAAAAAGAGGATAACGCCGAACAGGTGGTTCCGTCAAAGGTAATCGACTCTTTCTCTCTCTCTCTCTTTCTCTCTCTTTCTCTCTCTCCCTCTCTCTCTTTCCCTCGCTGAGTCCGATCGAATTCGATAATGGCGCGAGGGAAAATTCCTGTCAGCACTGGGCTAGAAAGAGATGGAGATAGATAGGAAAAGGATGTAATAATGACGTTTCTCTTTTCTCGCGATCCTCTTTTCCGTTGCGAGGAAAGACTTATTGTTAGTCTATGATCGTATCTCGATATTGGTTTCGATACTTGTGCTTTCGGAATTTCTCCGGTTTCGTTTTACATGTGGCACGATTTTTGGATCCTTGAAATTCGCAAAATACGCTCAGTTCTTATAGACAGTTCTTGTACAATTTTCTTGGAACCTGGAATCTTTTCGAATGTAGCATCAATTAGAAAGTAATTTCTTGTGAAAAGAATTTTTCTTGAATTTCTTCTACGAGCTAAAAGGAACTTCCCTAAATTTCTTCTAAGAAATCGACGAATTAAAAGAACACTAGTAAAAGTTTTCTTTAAACTACATCTAACTTTTCTGCATTTAAAATCAGTCACATGAATAACCAATCTTTTTATCTAAATCGATAATAAAAGGCATTAAAGAAAATTTTCAAAGAGCTTATCTCAATAATCGAGAGACATTCTTAATAATTTTTTATGCTATTCATATTTGGCTCGAGGAATAAATACCGCTTGTGCGGAAAATTTAATACGATCAATTAAAATACAGACGGATGCATTAAACGAATCACTATCTTTTCACCATCCCGGAATGACATTTCTTCGCTGAGATATTTTTGCCGAAATGCTGAAACGGCAAAATGACGACTGTAATCATACGAGATCGAATCGCGAGTGATGGACGCGAAGCTTGATTTTTTTATTCCTTTCCCGGACGGAAATAATCGGGTCGCGCGTCGCGCGAGTAAAGAAAGAACTCTGAAAAATAGTCTCAACTTCTTATTCCATCTATTTTTTCCTCCTATTCCGCCCCCTTCCCCTTTCCCCCGTCGTATTTTCGACTCGTAAGATGACAAGAATGACGGACACTCGGTTTGTTTGCGTCGCTCGACTCGACGACGTGCGTTTTATTACGCGGACAAAAATCCGCCGCGATTCAATAAACAGTCGGCGACGGCGGATTTTAATTAACAATTCGACCAAGGGACATTAATTTTGCAGTTAATTAAAATACCGCCGGCTCCATTGAATGCGGCATCGAAGATGTACAATTCGAAACTTGAAAAGGTTCCGTTACATCACGTTACATTCGTCACGACAACGTTCTCCAACGCTTTCAAACAAAAAGTAGGATCACGAATATAATCAAATATTCCTATTGTGTGTGTTTAGAACAAAATATTTAAAAAGACATCTCACGATTACGACGCCTAAGTGTCGTCAAATTTATTTAAAAATGGATTAACGATGAAATAATGTGTGCCATATTAAACCTGATTATATGATTATATATGCCGCATTAATTTTTCCTATTGCACAAATTAAATATTCGTATTTTTTATACAGATTATACATATGTACATACATACATACATACATATATATATATATATGTATATATAACTTATTATATATATAGATTATATGTATAAAAATAATATTAAAATGTGAATAAGTTTTTCTTTAATATTTTTTAAATTTATTACCATAATATAATTTTTTAAATAAGAAAGATTAAGACACGATATATCGATTTGACTCACGATTCGATAATCGGGCGACTAATCGGGCATGGAGCAAGTTCCTAAAAAGCTTCCCGATCGCTCGAATCCCCGTCTCCACATCCCTTCCATCTTTTTTTAATCGTTCGTCTCACAGTAAAAAAAAAAAAAAAGAGAAACGACGACGAATGCAGGCGAGCGGAAAATATATCGGCTGCAAGTGCATCCCGCGCGTCCTGTGTCGATGGACGCGCGCGCAGGACGAGGACGACGACGAGGACGAGCACGAATCGTCGGCCCCCGACAGAGATATTCAGCTCTTTTTATTCCCGTTTACGTCCGTTTACGTCCCCCGATCGCTTTTCGCGTGGACTAAATACGGGCATGCATCGACAACGCCCGGTATATGTGTGCGTACATTGCATATATTCACTCACACACACACACACATATATACATACACACACGCATATGCGCTCCCCGCACATATCCTGTCGCCGAAAAGCGTATAACGATTTTCTTTTCAGGACTAGAGAAAGGCCGGGCGTGCTCGAGTGTCCGACGAAAAAATTTTATTTCGATTAATCATAGTCTGGAGATAATAATTAAGTGCTCGTTAATAATTAAGTATGCTAATTTGTAGAAGTTTCTCTAACAAGAAACCCCGTGGATCTACGAAGACCGACTGGAAAGAAGCGCTTGCGAATCCCTGAATCCTCGAATCTCCCGGATTTCGGGTCTCTCGAGAATTCTTGGATTTTCAAGTATTCAAATTTTTGCAACTATCAAGTTCTTGGAATCTCAAATCCGCGGATCCTTTTCTCGGGATCCTCGGATCGTCGGATACCAGGTTCTCGAGCCTCGGAACTCTTCTTAGATTGGCGCGGATCGTCGGATCCCGCTAGAGAGCCAAAAGGATGCGGCCATCAAGATCAAGAGCTTGACCGATCGAACCGGACAGATCAGATTAGAGAGGACTCTTGAATTCTCTCTGCTTTCGCGAATGGCGGCCGCTCGGTTCGGCTCATTGATTTCGTTTCGAATTTAGAGTGGACTTCTACCGTAGTTTGGTACCCGAGGCAAGAGAGCGACGGGGGCCACTTGATTTTAGAGTTTCTCGCTCTCCGATCAACGCGACCTGTCCCTCTTTATCTCAATGGCGAGCAGATTTAATGCTCCCCTATCACCAATCCTTGCGATTTCTCTTTCGCCACCATTTTCCTAGTCCCTTTGCTTTTCTCGCAGAGAAAAAGAAACGGGGAAAAAAAAAAACAAATACAGAAAGCGACGACGAAATACCGACCACACCGCGGTTTAAGGAGTTGCAACCGCGGTGTGGTCAGACGAAAAGAAAGGAGTTGCGGCCGCCTTACGGTCAGACGTGAAATCAGGAGTTAGAGTCGTGCTCGATCAGACATGGGAGATCGCAGATGTAGTTTATTCATTCCGAGACTTATCTATCTATATATCGACGCTTGTAATTTTATAAGTGAAATATAAATTTACATTAATTAATCAATCAAATCAAATTTCTAACTTTTTCTAAATTGGGCAAAAATTCGCTCTTTTTCGCGATTCGAATTGCGTAATCGTTATCGATCGTGATTATCGAGCCCGGTGTTTACCGTCGCTTTCTCTACCGGGTGGCGGAAGAGAACGCGAGTGAAAAAAATCGACGAGAGAGAGAGTTCGTGCGCGCCGCCTCGATCTAAGAGACAGAGATAAAGTGAGAGATAGAGATAAAGTATCGGGGTAAAGTAGAAAGAGAGCAAAGGAGAGTGCAAAACAGAAAAGAGAAAGCGACAACGGGAGAAATGGACGACCAGAGAGAAAGGAGAGAGAAAGAGAGAGAGAGAGAGAGAGAGAGAGAGAGAGAGAATGTGTGTGTAAGTGAAAGAATCACCGTCAGACAATTAAGCGGAGTCTAAATTCCACCTCTCCCTCCTTCCCTATAGAAGAATCTTACTCTGTCACTTTTTGACGGTACAGCAATAACAGATGGTTAAATAAAATGTTTATAATGTTTCTATTTTTCTAATACCTTGTCAATAAACATTCTTATAAAAACGTTTAATTTAACTATTAATTTTCAATTTAATGGCATCACAAAAGAAGGTTCCTTTAAGGCGCGCCACTTAATTATCCGACAGCGCTTCTTCGTGAATCTGGTCGAATTAACTCTAACAAAGACGACAAGAGAGAATGAGAGAGAGAGAAAGAGAGAGAGAAAAAGAGAGAGAGCGAAAGAGGGAGATAAAGAGAAATGGAACAAAATATCGCGGATTGAAAGAACAGAAGAGAGAGAAAGAGAATGAGAAAGAAGAGAGAGAAAGAGAGAGAGAAAGAGAGAGAGAAAGAGAGAGAGAGAAAGAGAGAAAAGTCGTCCTTCCCGTTTCTCGTCATCTCGTCGAAGGCCGTCGTCCGTCCCTGACCCTACCAAAGTGTGTTTTGCATTGCAGACTACCAGATGCGCAATGTTAACGTGAGATCGGTCAACTCTAAACGAAGGAAAACACCCTCCTCTTCCTGCTTGTGAGTCTCTCAGTTTCGGTGTTTCGTAAAATAATTCCACCTATGATAACCACACATGTTTCTGAAACCAGATTACTATGACATTGTTGTTATGGTTCGAGACATACATTGACCCCCCCTATGATCTTTGTCTTTATCTATTACACATATAAAACACACACACACATACACATTCACAACACATACATACGCGAGCGAAAACGTGCGTGAATAGAAAGGAGTTCTTTTTTAAAGCCTTTCAATCCTCGAAGCCTCTTTCATTTTCGAATCTCGACATTAAATTTTTAAAATTCTTCATTACCTCTCTTGGAAAAGCTTTCCTTAAAGTGTCAGACAAAAATTAAGTTTCTAAGAAAATTCAAAATCAAAACTTTCTGTTTTATTGAGAGTCGATTCTATCGCAGCGCGATAGCAATGTCAGGGAAAATAAAATTTGTTGATAAACGCGTTACATTTGCTTCAAACAGAAAATTGATTCTCGATAAAACACAATTCCTCATAATTGAATATTGCTTTTTAAAAACGAGAAAAAAAAGAAGATCAATACCATCTTTATTTCTTGAGAAATCTTCTCTCTGTTCACGCAATGACAATTTGCCGATGACATTTAACACGACTTGCCTTTGCGTTTTTGGTTCAGTCAATTCGTTCCCTGTTGATTCGCCCTCAGCCCCTATCCTAGATATCACCCAGCTGAGCCCTTTCGTCAATTGCTTTCGATTGACTGACTGGTGGATGAAACGATCGATCAACTTCATGTGCATATGTACAGATATTATATGTCTACATTTTATAGGCGCAGCTTCTTCTTCTTTTCTGCCCCTTCAATTTCCATCGTTTGTTTTCTCTTTCTCTCGCATTTATGTTTGTCTTCGACTTCCATGCAGCCGCCGCTCGAACGAGGCGAGAATTGGAGGGAGAAGGAAATTGAAATCGGAAAATTATCATTCTTTTTGGGAAAAAAAAAAAAAAAAATGTCTTTTCGAAGAATTCTCGATTACAAAAAAAAGCCAGGGCGAGAAAAAATGGCGCCATGTCGCGACGCCGACGCAGGCGTACGCTGCGTCGTTGTCGTCCACGCGATTTTTCCTCGCGTGCATGCGCGCGCGATCGATTATATCGAAGGATCAAAGTCGTTGGGAAAGTCGCGCTCGGTGCCGGAAGTCGTGCCCGGAAGTCGACGGGTGTCCCGCGACCGCAGGCCTCGGTCGCGCGACATCTTCCTTCGGCACGTCCTCTGCGACGCGAATTTCCCCCCGGCCTCGCCCCCCCTTATTATAATTGTCCCTTTTCTCTTGCAAGAAGAAGCAACAATGATGTGGAAGAACCTTTAACATTCTAACTTTTCCACTTTGCATTTCGGACGTCTCTCTCTCAGTAATAATGCTGCGGGGAAAATTTAGGATCCGAAGGGTGTTCCACCATTGTCGGCTATTGTTGCATCGACAAAATTATCGTTCTATGAGATTTTCGTTTAGTCCACTTTGTCAAAATTATTCGAACCGAGAATATCGAGAATGCATCGAAATAGACGGACAGATGTGCAAGGTACAGCCTCTCTCGCGCGGGAGGATTAAAGATTAATAATAGAAATAACGTGCGGCACAAACGGAACACGGACATGGAACGAGCGAGCAATGGCGGGCTGCATTTATATATTATGACTGAGTTCTGTTTGTTGATTTAGCTGTGCGACCAGCATCGACAGCTCTCGAAAAGGCAAGCAAATCTCACAGGAGGGTTGGGAGAGACATACATACATACATACATACAAATGAATAATATCCATGCACGCTCGCTGTACCTGTATGAACCGTATATATACATATATATATACATGTATATGTATATATATGTATGTGTGTATATATATATACATATATACACGTGATATATTATGGCCTTTATATACCCATATATATTCGCCTACATATATTATATATATATATATCGTATTTTGCTGCTGCTTCTTTAAACGTAAGCCTTAGATTAAAAAAAAAAAAAAAAAAACAAACAGACATGTTACATACAACTAACATCTACACCATCCTTACCACATGACACAACAACGATTCAGTCGTATGTATATGATGACTGACTATTACAAAGAAATTCTGAAAACAAGAATACTAGACAAATGACACGTACGGAGGCATTTTATTGAGAAGCCGCTCGAGTCGCTGTTGTTGGACTGATGGAAAAGATTGAGAAAGAAGAGAAAAAGAAAAAAAAACAGGGGAGAAGGGAAAGGCCGAGGAATGAAAAAAGAAGAGGGAGAATAATAGAAATCGTATTCCAAATTGAATCGACAATGACTAGCAGTTCCTAACTCCTTAACTGGTTTGTAAACATTTCTTGAATTGTCCATTTGATATTTTCATAAATTAAGAAAATAATTAAGATGAAGCTATGATTAGAATCATAAACGTAATATACGAAAAACACTGTAGGACAGATTATTCATTAATCTGGGTCACTTATAGTTTCCTGTTATGGAAAAAATAAATAAGGACTATATTTCTTCTAGCATCCGATTAAAATTAAATAATCGCGTTTATTAAAAAAAATCCTGGTTAAGCCTAACCAGTTAAGGGGTTAATCTATGCCCACGAGATTCAGCGTTCGCGATTCTTGCGGGTAACCTCGTCACTACCAAGCAGCCACACTCTAAATTCGAAACTAAATATGCGAATCGGAAGAGAGACTACGACAAAAAAATGTGAGAGAGAAAGAGAGAGAGAGAGAGAGAGAGAGGGAGAGAGAGAATGAAAGAGAGAAAGGAGAGATTACACGCAGCAAATCACTCGACGATCGGATTGATCCGACTTTGACGTGGACACGATCGCTCGTGTCACAGGGGCGTGAAATGTCCACCTGTCATTGGCAGGGCTGTTTCTTGGTCACTTTGCGCGGGCGATCTTCGATTACTGTTTTTGCAGAATTTTCCCCGTCCGAAAATTAAGTTCGCTCTTCGCGGAGCGAGCTTCGAAATGCTTATCGGAATAACCCTGCAAATGACACCGGAAGTAGGTGGTATTGGCTATTGATGATGTCTCAATGAGATTAAATATGTACCATCCTTTCTCGAATGATCTATATTTACTTCATCCGACCGCGAATTATTAATCATTACATCGCTTTACTCGACTCCACAAGTTTGTGAACACATATCGAAAAGTTTGTCACATTGATTCACAAGCAGAATTGTCGTTTAGAAATCTATAAATCATTTCGAATCACATTATATAAATTACAGGTACTTATATTTATAATAAAAGCCATAAATTTCTATTTTTCTTTAAAAATTGCAAAACAAGATTTATCAGAAATTAATAACTTTTTTATTTACTAAGTAAAGATTAATATAAAAATTAAACTAATTTTCCATCATTATACATCTATTCTCTAGTCGATTAAAACGAGAACAGAACATCGAGAAGACGAGTCAGACAATGCCACCTACGTAAAAAAAACCTCACGCGAGGAAAGAAAACTTTAGTTTCTTTTCGTACAAGTTTTCTTTTCGTAGAAACAAATGCTCTTCCATTCCGCAAAGAAACGATTTATTTTCTTCCTTAGAAAACAATCCTCGAAAATTGCGCACATGTTTATCGGCAACGGCAAATAATTAAGTTAATGACGTGCCCGCTGAATGATGTAACGCGGCAAATGGCGTATTGAATAATTACCGTGACCTATGAGAAAACCGAATTGATCGTAACGCTCGCTGTTAATTGGTTTCCGCGTCCTATTAATTTTTAACGCCTCGTAACCATAATTGCTGTTTACCGGGTTTATCATTTCTGCATCGCGAAATTCTGAAAGTGCATGAAACGTATCTTGCATATTATATCTTTTCTAAAGATTAAAGAGATTAATACACGCGCGTATATACTTATTTATTATATTAATTTCTCTACTAATTTATTTTAAATTAAATTATAGATATTGAAACAATGTTTTTTTTTTTTTTTTTTTCAAATAAAACGACAAGAAAGATAGAATATTCTCAAGATAGGATTTTCTCTGATGAAAAAATGAAAAGCGCGCTGTATTTTTCACTTTATACTCTTATAACTTTTCTGACATCTCGGCGACTTTCCAAATGAATTTGTCTATAACGCGGAGCGATTGCGTGTTTTTTTTCTTTTTTGCAGCATGGAAGACGCGTCAGTTCACACGATGATGATGTATGATTGTCGATGTATTTCAAGCAACCGCTCATGAGATTACAACAAAACGCGCAACATAATAATTGTGTCGATTTGCCGATAAGTAGCGCGCTGGTCTCTGGTTTCATTTACAATGAGATTAATCGTATCCGTTTATTTCGGCCAGCGCTTTTTGACAACGGTCCGAATTAATAGACTGATGAAACGCGACTCTAACAACACGACACGATGACATGAAACGATGATTGTATCTCCGTTTTTTTTAATTCTTCTTTTTGTCACAATTTCAATGCGCAGCGACAGGCGAGATTCGGGTTATTCGAGTTTTGAGAAACCACGATTCGCAAACGAAAATCGAAAACATTAATTTATATCAATTACATAACATTGAACGTTTGGGAAAGAAAAAATGAAAAATCGCCACCGAAGAAAATATCGCGAATATATTGTTAATTTTATGATATATTTATGAATTATCAAACTCGCACGCGACGATGATTTAAGATTCTTTCTTCTTTTCAATAAAGAAAATGAACTTGTAGAATGAAATGCAGGATAATCTCTCCGTGATGAATGACGATGAATGAGATTTGCTATCACGATTCAGACGTGTACGAATTGACGTTTTTTTTAGCCCCGACAGTCACGATCATATTCTAGGAAGGTTACGATCGATCCCGTCATCCATATGTTCATTCGATCAGAAGTAAGCACGAAGCCACGCTGGGATATACACATACATACACGCACACATATACATGATACACATGTACATCAAAAGATAGGCATACAAAATTCTAAACTTCACTTTCAAAAAGAAAAAAGAAATATTTCATTAATTTGCCGCTATTTAATACACAGAAAACCATTCGCGCGCGCACAGCAGAAATTATTCAAAGTTTGAAAATTATTCGGAAAGAATTGGCTGAAATTAAAAGCAAGCTTTCTTCGACAAGATTTCGAAACCATAAATTGCGCGCGCGCGCGCGCACACGCACACACACGTAAAGAGAGGAAAGAATATTCTATCTGTACAAAACACTTGCTCCGCAATTGAAATACATCGGCAAAGAGAATCCCCGAAACACCCCTAGGATCACCTTTCACGATTCGATAGATTTATAAACGCGTACTGAACGCTTTAATTCTAGGACGCCAAAGTATGTCGTTGTTTTATTAAGATTAAAGTATTAAAAATATATATAATTTCCCTGTAGATTGATTCTTCAACTTTTAACGATGATGTCGCGCTATCGTTACGTGTCATTGCGCACATATGTCGACATGTCAAAATATCACACGTAACGATAGCGACATTGTTGTTAAAAGTTGGAGCCACTCGGTCTATTGATCAAACTTACTTAATTATTTTAATGGCATTTATAAGCAAAAAGTTCTCTGAGACCAAGAATCGCGAAAGGTGTACGTTTTAGAATTTTATTTGTTTGAGGAAGAGAGAGGGAGAGTGCTTACGGAGTAAAGGAGGAATAAAGAGAGATTGAAAGCAAAAAGAGGGGGATGAATACGGTCGGTCAGTCGGTCTTTCGGAGGAAAGAGAGAGATGAGAATTTCTCAATAAAACGCCACCGGGCTATCAGTTATATAACAGTTATATATATATCTCTATCTATATATCTATATATATATATTATATATTAGTATATATATATATATACTGCATGGCTGAATATACATATTATATTACGTAATTCACAGAATGAATGACTCTAACAAAGGTTTTTCCCCTCCGTTTTGCGTCTTCGAGTCTATTCGCCGCTCCCCGATGCATCAGAAAAGTTCAAAACGCATCGGTCGATTCATCCGAAAGAAATGAGCGTAAATATATTGAATAAAAAGCAGGGTTATAGTCGGGTAAATTCACAAAACACGGGAGGTGTCGCACGCCACCAGGGTGTCCCTGAATAAAAATAACTCCATCACGAGCCGCTGTGACTCTGCAACATACACGAAGTGTGACCCGAGGTGTCCGAGAGGCAATTTATTTAACGAGTCCGCGAGATATTATTCGAAACATACACAACGATATTTCCAACTGTCAACCCTCCTTTGTTTTTCTAACGCACGTACATTAACGCGATTGTTCGCAAAACTCGAATTTCAAGAATTTTTAAAAGCTACTAAAGAAACAACAAAATTTAATCTTATATTAATTCGTGTTAAATTAATAGAAGATTAAATTTTTTTTTTTAGTAACTTAAATATTCTTGAAATTCGAGTTTAAAAATTAATTAATTAATTAAAATTATTTAATCTTATATTAATTCGTGTTAAATTAAGAGACTCTTTTTATTTTCTCTACACATAAAAGATATCTTTTCTCTTTTTCACATCAACAGCGCACTATCGTACAATATTTTGTGAAATTAAAAAAAAATTAATCTGATATTAATTCGTATCAAATTAAGAGATTCTTTGTATTTTCTCTACACATGAATTGTGTCATATCTTTTCTTTTTTTTTCACAACAGCACACTATCGTCCAATATTTTGTAAGATTAAAAAAAAATGTAATCTTATATTAATTCGTGTTAAATTAAGTGATTCCTTTTATTTTCTCCATACATAAAAGATATCTTTTTTTTTTTTTTCACATTGACAGCGCACTATCGTACAATATTTTGCAAGACTCTCGAAGAACACCCTCGTGGGCCGCCCGATTCCTCTCGTGCGAATCCGACGACGGCGGTACGAAAGTTTGTTTGTTACGTGCAACGGCATGGAAACGAGGACGGGAAACGCGAGCGCGCAATGACGACACGCTTTATACACGTGGAGAGCGCCGGCGCCCTCGTTTCCGGTGCCCTTCTCTGTCTCTCGCGTCTTTGTCCCTAGAAACACGACACGAAGACGTATACACGGGGAAAAGTGATCTTTAGACGAACTGCCGGCTACGCCAAACGTCGACGAGCTTCACTGTCTCGGCGGAACGTCTGATGACCTTAATAGATTCTAGTCCTGGAAGACCATTTGCCGGAAATGCAAATGTTTTTATATTGAGAAGCACTAAAATATTTTCAAAAGCAGTCAGTTTATCAGATGATGAATGAAATATTCAATATGCAATTCGATTTCTATATAATTTGATATCTGTTTTAACGATAACGATAATAGAAGGAGAGACGATATTTCCGCTAGAAAAATTTCTCGTCCTCGAGAGAGAGAAAGAGAGAGAAAGAGAGATATACATATAAAAGCCAGGATTAGAAAAGAATCGACAGGCTAGCGAAGATTTGTCGGCGCGTGGTGTGAAAATGCGATGTCTCGATAGACGCGAGCATCTTGCTGCGTGCAGAACAACCCTCGCCCGATGATCCCCACGATTAGTAACTAGCTGTTACTAAGAGTTACCAACCCTACTTAGCTGTTAAATGGATTGACAAATAGCCTACCCGCCAGGTAGTACCTGCTCGCCCCAGTCCCCCTTTTGCTCAACCCTGAAAACCAGCCCCCCAGTAATATAGTCGAAACCTTTTAACAAGACAGAGCATGAATGTCGAAAAGAAGCTAAACACTAAACAATTCGCTCAACAAACTCGGCGCGTATATCATACAGCAATATATAAGACAAAAAAAATATATATATATGTATCTTGAAATATTTTTAAATCTATACATGTATTTTTTTAAACCGTCTTAAATCTATATATACATGCTTTTTAAAAAAAATACAATAGAAATTGTTTATTGCTTTATAAAAAAACAATTTCTATCCTTTCGATATGAATTTAAGACGGTTGGCGAGATTAGCTTTTAAGGTCAACCCGAAATATGCATAATGCTTAATTATATTTAGGTGCAATGACATGGTACATGCAAACGCACGTAAGTATTAACAACGTAATTATGTATTCTCGTCGTTTCATATTTGTATATTTGCGGATCACGTTTAGCCAAGTATGTGTTATTTGGCGTTTGAATTAGTGATCGACTTATGCATTAATCCGTAATCATCGGTATAGTCATAAATACATTCGACAGAATTAATCGCTTTATGTGAACGAACGTCCGATACATATGACAGAATGACTTGATGGAATAATTTATAATTTATAATTTATGATATACTTGAATGCTGTATCATATACGTGTCAAGTCTCTCACGAACTACATATACCGAGTGAACTACAACAGTAAACACAAAACATCTACGAGTGTCGCGAAATTTGCCGGTTTCAATTGGGTTATATAAAGAAATTAAAAAAAAAATACAGCCAATTATCAGTCACCGAATCGCTCGTCTCGAATTTATCGCGATTTCTCTTAAGCAGGGTATTTGTGTGCGCATGTGTATGTGTGTGTGTGTGTGCGTGACTATTTATTTTCAGATCGGACCTGCGTAATAATCGTAAAACTGTCCGTTCCATTCTTCCGATGAAATAGCTATATCGAATAAAGAATTATCAAAAATTGCATACAAAAAAATTATCGTTATTGCGGATTCGAATAATATTTCAATTCCGCGATAATTGCAAAAAATGAAACGTCTTTTCGGAAATTGTCAATTTCATTGCTCCGAGGAACAACAGAAAAAAATTGGAGAAAGACACGAGGGAAAAGGGAAAATTGGAGAGAGATACGGGATAGTGCGGGGGAGGCTGAGAGAGAGGAAGAGAGAGAGAGAAAAGGAAGGATAGGGATATGAAATGGAACACTACGAATATCGGCGGTGGGCGCGCGGGGCAATAAGCAATAAAATCGAATCGCCGCCATAAATCTCGACGAAGCGAGAAAACCCGAAAGAAGTTCGGCTTCAGCCGCGAACTTTCCGTAGAACGCAAGTCTATCCGACAAAACCGGGACACTACGCGGACTCTCGTCAGATTTTTGACAAGTGACTCTTTTCCTTGCGCGAAGAGGCAAAAAAAAAAAATTATTTTTTAGAGAATCAGATAATGTCACTTTGAAATTATTAATGAAAAAAATCCGAAAAAGCAATTATAAATTTGCAAAAAAGATGCCTCAACTATCTGCATGTAAAAGTGCCTTTTCGTTATCATTAAAAAGTAAACTGCGTACAAAAGTTTTAAAAAAATTTTCAATTGTCAATCAAAAAAAAAATACTACAATTTCGGTGCATTTTTTAAAATGATATCTAAGATATATATGTATGTTGATTTTTTATTCTTCTTCCACAAATTATAATAATTCGAGTCTTAATCTCCTGACTTATCTCTTGACGTTGAGACAGTCGCTATTCTTTTCAGTTTAGTGTCTGTTCTCAAAACATCCTGCATATAATCGAGGAACGGCCAGCAGCAAAAGTGGAGGAGGGCGGAAAGGGCGCGCGCGTGCGTGTGTATTACTTTATTATATATATCAAGGGCTATTGAGGCCACGTGACGCCAACAGACGGGGTACCTCGCTCGGGAACGGGATCGCAATCATTCTTGAGTTATTCCAAACAGCGGCTCGAGTTCTCCGCTCTCGAGTATGTGGGTGAACGTGTCCACCTGACTTCAAGTGACAAACTCGATTTTGATTGGAGAACGAAGCAATCCGCGGGGGAGAGAGAGAGGGGGGTGGTGGATGGCTTGCCTGACTACATTACCCCTTAGTATATTAGCCTTTAAGAGCCGACGCGCGCGTCTCTCTTCTTGAATCAAGTGATTTCAATAGCAAACTTGATTTCTTAATAGTCATTTTAATCATTAAAAGAGTAAAATTTAATAACAGTAAACTACCAATAGAGTCAAAGTAATAATTTATATATTTCAATAATATTTTATAATATTTTAAAATAATATTTTAATAATCTATTATTTTTTTGTTTCTTTTTAAATTTAAAAAAAATTTACCAAATTTATATAAAAAAAATCCTTTCTCTTGCTACACAAAAACAACGCTTGCAGTCTGTTTTCTCGTTTGACCTAAATCCGCGATTGGCGTTGCATTCAAAATTATCGAATGCACCGAGAGAGTTTCTTGAGGATGCATTTTCTAGCGAGGTGCATTTTGTAACCTTTTGACCCACGTGGAGCTCGCTTGTCGTGGCGTTCTGTTCGAGCGAGCACCGTCTCTCTCTCTCTCTCTCTCTCTCTCTCTCTCTCTCTCTCTCTCTCTCTCTCTCTCTCTCTCTCTCTCTCTCCAGCGCAGGCACAAAGCATCGGGAGCATCCCCGCCGTCACTTCCGCTTTTGTTACGTCCGTATGTAACGCACACACGCGAAGGCGCGATGCACATAGACAAATGCATCGTCGTCGACTTTGAACCACGTTCGATTAAGCCACATCGGCGCGCGCGCGTGCTCCATCAGATTTTTCACGCGGTCTGATTGGCTGCTGTTGCACGGGGTCGTTCGTCAAAGCGACCGCGTCGTTGACAAACTCACCCGATATATGTCGACCGCCCCCGATCGTGGTACACCCTCGCTTTTATATTGTTTCCTTAATTCTCTAGCTCGCGGCTATTTTCTAAATTCTTATTAACCGACATCGATTTTAATTAAATATATACGGTAAAATCTAACACACTTGTCTCTGACACACTTTAATTAGACGATCAACTACAGCTGTAGTATAGATTCTTCGCCAAATTCAATGTCGAATAAATTTCAGGAAAAATGCATTATCATTTTATTGAATAACAAAAATCTCGGTAATTAAACTTTGCAATACAATATTAAGAAGATGGAAAGTTTAGATGAATTTAAATTCTCCACGTGTACATGTGTCTTTTGATTAAATTATCCACATAATCTTTCTTTATATATTAAAAATAAATATCTAAATTAAAAAATTGTGCTTCATTAATTTTTTTAGTATTTCGCAATATCTAATATAACGAAAAAATATATTATTATATCACAAACTGACAAGTATAAATAAAAATAAATCCAAGAAAGAAGATTAGAAATAATACAAATTTTATATATATATGTATAATACTATTGTAGTAATTTCAATATAAATATAAAAATATTTTGCACGTCATCTGGTGCATTTTCAAAGTAAAAGTGTCTCTTTTCCCGTAACTGACGGTTTCTCAAAGTGCAAAGTGCAAAAGTAGTCGCTTGAATTATTTTCCGAAGAGTTCGTGTCGTGGCGACCGGCGCGTTAATGCTTTATCGCGCAATGTAAATCAGGATGGTTTGACATCGAAGTTGTTTGACGCAATTCAAATTTTCACAAGACATCGGAAAATCATCGTGCCAGAGTTTCTCAACTATTAAAGTTTTCATGAACGGCGAGATTTATGCGAGCGTTGAACGCATAAGATAAAATTAATCAAGGGATAAAATACGGAGATTTTTCTCATTCTTAAATGAGGCTAACGAATATGGATCGTATCTCAAAAATTTCGTGCAATTTTCGATCTCTCGGCCGATTAGACGATATATATATTAAAACGTCATGGAATTATCGGTTAAATTGTAATTGCTAATAAGGCCAGAAATTGAATCAATCGAAATTATGTAAATCTTCTGATTAATTATTACATTACTTACGCTAATTTGAAATATCGTTGGTACGTCTTTCCGTTTAATTTTTTTATAGATTTAAGAATGTCACAGTCGCGATGAAGACAAACTTATATTTTCATATCGCATCTCTCTGCGGAATCGGTTCTCAATAATATGCGATAATTTGACAGAATCGACAACAGTCGTTTCCTCTCTTTAATTCTAATTTGTTGCCAATTTCCAATCACATTCACAGCTAACACTCACACTGTTCGCCAAATATGTAATCTTTGATTGAAATGCTAAAATTGAAATTACGCTCAATATAACAACTTATCAAATCAAATAATTCGATCGCATTTATTGGACACATTTCGTGAATATCTCACTAGTTTGCTGGCAAATTAATCGTCTTATTCTTAGGTACAAATTTATGTGTACGTATTAAAAATAGATATACATATCTAAATAAAAGAATTATAAAATTATATATAAAGTATCTTTTTATTTAATTTTTCAATATCTTAAGACAACAATACAAAATAAGAAAAATAATCGTATCATTGACTGCTAATGTGAATAAAAATAAATGCAAAAAATATTTGAAATTATTCAAGTCATATTAGAGAAATAATTCCAACATAAATGAATATTGAAACCAAAATTTTTCAAAATAAAGAATGGAAATTTACTACGTCCTGTTTATAAACTTAAAACTCGAGCCCAACATAATAATAATCAATCTCAATATTTCGATATCTAAAATGTCTATAGACACACTCGGCAGAATATGGTAAAGTTATCGTTTCGATGTAGATAGATTTGTCATAATCGGATAAATAAATCGTCGTTGATTGCCGGAAAAGGCACACAAAGTGCCTCGTGGCTCTTACAAGTCGATCACCGATGACTCGCGATCTCCTCTCTCTCTCTCTCTCTCTCTCACTCACTCACTCACTCTTTCTCTCTCTTTGTTTTCCGCTCCCAAAGCTCCAAGCAATAATGAACGCGTCAATTTTCCATCTCGTCCCATCCGCTCGCTCTTACCGCTCCTCCCTCCCCTCTTTTACCGAAGCTGTCCCTATTTTTTCGTGCCATTTTTTTTTCCAACCCCGCTCCTTTCACTCGTTATCGGCCCCGCTCGCTAATGGCACACGATTGCCTTTCGCGTTTATCCAGCGTTTCCGTCGCGTCCAGCGGTCTGTGGACCAGCCGCGACCTTTGCCCTCAGCGATCGTGTATGTCGGCGACACGCGCGAGCCCATCCTGACGTTTCATTTCTCGCGACGCGGATCGACATTCGCCCTCCTCCATCCGCCCTTGTTCGCCATCCGGTACGCCATATTGCAAAATTAACCCTTCACGAGCGGCAGTAAAGGAAGGAAATTTCGCGTTTCTCTTATTTTCTCCACGACGTTTGTTCTCCGTTCCGTTTTGTCAGATCGCGTTCGAGAGTACTCGACTTTACTACTCTCCCTTTCCACCGGCGAGGCTTACGTTCTGTGAAATACTGAGAAACGGAAATTATTTATTTATTTAAAATAGAACCCCTCCGGAAAGAGAAGAGTGAAACGCGTCGTGTGTGCGCGCGTCGTCGCGAACAAAGCTGCGTAAATGCCTCGAAAGGGTTAAATCCCCGAATCAACTCGAGAGATTTTAAAGATGCAATAAAAGGCTCGGACGTGAGCAAATGTATCTTAAATATCTTACATTTCTCCAGCTCGATATCCCATCGCCATCGCGGGAAAATGGACGCGAGATAGTGAGCGGGACACAAAAAACTGTCAATCCCTTTTTTTTCTAAATTTACATAATTGAAGAGGAGGAAAAGAAGTAGGAGAGAGCGACGCGAAAAGTCGCGATTCATTTCCAATTTCGAACTAATTTTACGGTCAAATTGAAAACGACGCAGTGTCGTTATTATTATAACCGAAAGAGCGCCGCATATCGATCGGCAAGGGCCATTAAACTCGAAACGACAAAATATAGTTATTTCATAGATGAATGGAGGGCTATTGCGTTCGAATAGCTATTAACAATTTGGTGCGGCCTGGTGATCAATTATTATGTATTCATTTCTGTATATGTATGTGTGTGTGTGTGTGTGTGTACGTGTATATGCGAGCGCATATGTGTGTGTACGTGGACTGCAATTTAAGTCCGAGAGCACTTCTTCCGACGCCGCGTTTAATGCCAAGAGTCAACGATTCTTTTCGTATCGGTTACTTGCAAATTAATAGAAAAGCCGTCAGCTTCCCCTTAATTTGATTATAACATACGCCGCGTTCTCGAGCGGTGAAAAGCATGAATAAAATTGATCATCGCATCACCGATACCGGGAACTATATTTGTGCGCGTCGTTGAGGATCGCAATCGCGGTTGAATAACCCAGATCTACCTTAATTCCGCCAGGTATATAATAATGATGGACCGCGCGATGAATCCGTCGAGATTTTTCTCTCTCGCGCGCGCGCGCACGTTTAGAGAAATATCCTTTTCTTTCGCTCGCCACCGCGACCCATCGAGGGATGAAAATTTGATTCGCGACCGACTAATCAAGTCGCTTACACACCGCCACACACATCATTCGGATCATAATATAAATAAAACGCCATCGAGGAAAATATATATATTCATATATACATACACGTACATATATATATATATATATATATATATATATATATATATATTGCGGCCACAATAAGAAACAACATTATTATTCTATTCTCATACAGAAAGACAAACACAAGAAATTTACTCACATCGAAGGGACCCTCGCCTCCCTGAATTTCGTCGAATTCCGGAAGGCGGGGATCCTTATTAAGGATCCACGGATCCTCGTAGTCCGAGACTCGGAGGGTTCGCCAATCTCGGAGTCTCAGATCAACGAGATCCATCGCATCCCCCCCCCCCCTCGCCCCATGCGAAAGAGAGAATGCGCATATGTGACACTTGCATCCGACCCCTTGCCCTTTACGTATAACCCCTTAGTGATATGTATGATTTTTACCAAGCCAGCCAGTAGCTAAGAATTTAAGTTTGGGATTCGTGTGATGCTACTCAGTTCCTTTTCTATTTTAATGACTTGTGTACATGCTACATTACGTAAACCTATATATTCCTTTAATGTGTATCTGTCTTGAAACGCGGAAACGAAGTGAGAGAAGAGACGGCAACGACCTGCCAAAAAAAAAAAAAAAAAAAAAAAAAAAAAATAGAAAAAATATAGAAAGAAAGAGGTCGTGCGACATCTAGCCATGTTCCTACTGACTAACATCGGTCTTTTTTTTCTGCTTTCAGCTGCACAGATTCCACAACGCGGAAGTAAGTACGATTAAATTACGTTTGAAAAACCAAAAAAAAAAAAGAGAAAAAATCGCAACACTGCTCCTCATCCTCACCCCGCATTCCCTTCCACAGCCATCTTCCGGCACTTCTTCTCCGTTAGTTTGCACCATTTTCGCTCCGTAATCGCGATTATCGTCGATCGGACCGTTTTAGGGGCCGTAGAAGCGAGGATGCAAAAACATAAAGAATGTCAATACGACATGCCTTTCTGTCTTGTGAATGGGCGAAAAAGCGCGGATTTAAGTACTTGATTAAGCGGTCGGCGTAACGCGATTTCGATAATAGCGCTTCGGTTTTTATAATTATAATTATTAATCCCGATTTCTTAGATCTTGTGATGTAAAAGAATCGCAAAAGTAACTCTAATCATCTCTTATTATTACAAAACATTATTATAATATTTCTTTTCAAAATTTTTCATTTCTAAGAATTCTAGAATTATAGCTCGAAATTTTCGACAACTTGGAATATTTAATGCTGAAATTTTTAATGTTAGACTCTTAATAAAATAGTCTTTGAATCTTTAAACTTATATATCCTTAATTTTCGAAGCTTAAATTTCTTGGATTATCGGTTATTTTGATCTTGGACTCCTCGAGAACCTAAGATGTCAATTTTCATTTCATAACGAATAATTGATAAAATTAATTGATCTACATTTAATTGATTAAAAAAACTACTTGGTTTCTTTAGACTTTTAGATTTATAAATCTTGAATTTTTTCCAGAGTTCAGATTTTCCAAATTGTGGATACTTTGATAGAACCCTCGAATTTAAAATCCAATTTTCATCGAATCATGAATAATCTGCATTTAATTGGAAAGACTACTTTGCCATGTGGAAATATCATTAGAAAGTGACCGAAGCTAGACACTATTATCGATTTTAGCGCACAATTATCTCTCGTCTTCTCTACAGAGATTCGAAAACTTTGAATACGCGGTCGATTCTATTATAAATATCAGCATGCAATAGTATATTATAATAAGTGAGAATATGCGCGTTTTTTTTTTCACGTATTCTCACACGTTTCTCGGAGCGCGCGTGAGATTGGACGTATGTGTAATATGTCATTGACGGATCTTGACGGATTCCTGTAATTTCAGCATGCAAGAGGAAAGACGAGATGGCGAACCAGGCAGAACACCAACAGCCCGCCCCCAAGAAACCGCGGCTGGTTTTCACAGACCTTCAGCGCCGTACTCTACAGGCTATTTTTAAAGTGAGTACCCACACAAGCACACACAATACATAACTTCTTACCCTCTTGTGATCGATAGTAATTGCCCTCTTTCCCTCTCAATGTGCACAGGCAAATGAATATTGAGAGAACCGCTATCGCCGCTTGTTAGCGGCGGCTAACTTTCGCGGTCGAAAGTGCATATTGTGCACTCATCGCATTCGATTCGCGAGAAAACACCTGTCCAGCAACGGCAAACGTTTTCTTAAACGATAGATTTTATTCCAAGTAAACCTTTGTATAGGAAATATATATAGTACATAATTATACATTTATATATCTCTCTTGTGCCTTTAAAAAAATAACGTTGTTACATACGGATGAATTTAGTAATAAGATGCTATTTGGATTTTCTAACATTAAATTTTTAAATTTGCGAGAATAATAAAGCGGCACTATTAAAAACAAGTCGAAACGCGTGGCCACAAAGTGCATTAAAATATTTACCTAAAACATTTTTTATTGAGAAGTTTATTGGGAAAAAACAATTTTTAAATATATTAAAAAATATATATTTCTTATATTTTAATACCTAACAATATATTTCAAGGAGAAATAAAACGCTTAAAGATAGTATGCCTTTTTAGATCTGTAAAAAGAATTGACAAAACCTTTAGATAAGATGAGATAAGATGCATTAAAAACAACAGTTGGTGCATGTATCTAGTCGTTTACGTTACCTATTGGCCTTGAAGATAAGTGGAGAAATAAATTTCCAGAGTAGCGCCTGTGTGTACTATTATTTTTAATTTAAAGAGAAGAGAATGAGAGAGAATGCCTTTCGGAGAATGTCTCTCGCGAGAAGCCGCGTTTTCACGTGAAGAAAAACACGTTCCCTCCGCGTGCCCTATAGATATCTACCTGAAATTCAGTTGCGCGCGTCAACCTACAGCGCGCACTCCGCGCGACTATCGATCGGTCTTGAATAATTTCGCGGCCGGTTCTTTACTTATGCGCTTCGTATTCCAGCCCGCTGTTTGTAACGCCGTTGCCGTCGCATTTCAAGAATGGCCATTGATATCATCCGTTTCCTCATTAACGTCCGTGAAAAAATTAGCACTGCCGAGAGTGCGTGTTTTCCGGTTTTTTTGTTTTTTTTTGTTTTTTTTTTTCGAACGTCGTAATTACATCTCGATAGACGAGAGACGTCGTCATGAATAAAGTAATGTATGCGGACATGCGGGGAAACTTTGACGTTTTTCTAATTCGACGAAAAGCAGGAATCTCAAAAACGGTAAAATAATTGTTGTGTTTATTAAATACAATTAGGTGCAATGTCGCGAAGAAAGTCGAAAGGGATTCCACCGTGTAAAGTGTAACGGATGCAAAAGAACTGTACTTTATATATTCATTCATATTATTATATTGTAATTTCTTTTCCAAAGTTACATTTTCAAAAAAAAATATATATTATTTCAGCATTACATATAAAAAAACTTAATTTTTCCCACGAGTGTTCAGAGAGCAGTTTACTTTTACGACAGTTATGAAATGTCGAAATGTCCTTAAATTACCTTACTTAGAGAGCGCTAATTGTGCTTCAATGGATGCATCGTTTGATATTGAAGAATTGAAATATAACGTGGTATTTTCAATCCGCCAAATGCAAGATCGATCGAATCCGATATGTAATCGGCTACATCGGTTACATTCGCGGCTATTACAACTATGATTACAATCAGCGCGGACGCATCGCGAAACAATGAAACGTGATAACTCGTTTCCGATGGCGATAAATTATCGTATAAATAGCGCGGCACGCGCGCGCGTGTTTGCGAAATTGCCTTTTCTGCGAAATCAACTTTTCTGCTTTGTCGCAAAACCGATTGCCTTTAGATCGAATAGGATTTTTTTTCGCGACTGGGGGAAGAGAGATGCACGTGTATTACTCTTAATGATCAATTTTTTCGGCACGCGCGTGCGTTTGTCGTTTGTATCAAATGTGATAAATCCCGACGAGTCGTTCGATTGGTCGGATTATTGACGCGATATTTCATCGGAAACAGTAATTCAGGATACGATTTGCGAGAATCGTGCGAGAATCTCGCGTTGCCCGTATTACTCCGGCGTTCTATTTCGTGAACATTTCGGTTAATGTCAATTAGCCCGAGCGAAAGAATGGCTTGATCGGATTAATTCAATCAGAAACAACGATCGATCTCATTAAGAAGTCGCCGATAAATGGCATACTAAAACTTGCCGTTAAATGCACTCGACTGAAATAAGCGATTAAATTCACTAAATCAAATATACAATAATTTGTTGTAAATCAAATTTAACTAAAAATTAGTCATCCATCTCGTATGTGTTTATAAATCTAAGAAATATAGTCCTCTTATAAAAGTCTGTGGCATTTAGGAATATTTAAAAATGTCTTTTAAATCGAACAAATCGGCGGGAGAAATAAATGTGCACAACTCTTGACGCGTATTACAATAATGGCATCAAATGCGACAATCTCGTCTAAGGATCTTCGTGAAGCGCTCGCAAGAGTGTTAAGTTTAGACGATTTGTTGTAACCGCGGCGGAAATTTCGAGCTTAAAATAGGGAGGTAAGCGAATAGGGGGTCGGCGCAATTTTAATCCTCGGAATCGAGCCCACTTTAACGAGATTCAACGTTTTACTCGCGTTTTATCGCGATCGTGCTTCGCGTGTGATCGCGGAGAGAAATAAAAACAAAGTCTCTCTTCGAGTTCCTGGATAGACGCCAAATAGTTTGCGAATTGACCTTAGCCTACTTTTGCTCGTACATTCCGAATCGCGCGCAATCTTTCCCGCGCGATTATCGAATCATTCCTCGATTGCGTGCTTGGATTTCGTACAAATTAATCCTCGCGAGTATCTTTACGGTAAAGATTCAAAGGAAAGATGTTTGAAAAGAAAAAAAAACAGCACTGGGTAAGGTAATTTAAGGATACATCTCAACGAGTATATGCTAATGTAAAAATAATAATTCTAGATTAACTGATTAGTATGTAATATTTCGCAGATTGAAATATAAAGATACTCTCTTTAGTCGTTGTTTTAAAAAGTAGAGAAAAAAATCATACGTCAACCTAAATATTGAAATCGCATAAGTCTCATGAAAGTATAAACTACTCTCTTCTTGTTACATTTAAGAGAGATCTGGAGATATTCGTGGGGAAAATTTGGATCTTTCATGTAAAGCTGAAATAATAAGAAATTCTATATAGATTAAAATAATATTAATTCTCAAAGATATTGAATAGTTAAAAATTGAATATAAAAGAATGGAAAAATAATTTCTCCGTTAAATAAATTGTATTTCGAAATAGAGTGTGGCATGAACTATTCCTCACGAAGGCAATTTCCTTTAATAGGCGAAGAAGGCGCGTTTAACGCACATATATCCGGAGAATAAAATTTCTCTCCTCGAAAAAAGGAACCCTTTTAAACGCGGTCTTTACGCAACGCGTAGGCGCGTGCTTCTCCTGCGAGCGATTGCTATTAATTGCTTTAATTGTAGAGATAATTAATACGCGCGCTTTATAATAAAAACATTTGAAGGGCGATTTGAGTATAATGGGCTGCGCACAGATTCCGGGAGAGATGAGACTTTTATTTGCGTCCCTGGACGCAATAATATAAAGCTCGCAACCTCGATTATTCTCAAAGCGACTATCGCGCCGCCTTTACGGCGAGCGGCCCGGCCTCCCCATCGGAATGAGTATTAATTGCTGTAATTGCAAAGATATAATTGATATTCTGTTTCATTACGGAAACGGCACTCTAGAGGAGTGTCCCCGGAACGAGGCGAGCGGCCTTTCGCATTGAAATTTTAACCCGATTTAAAAAAAAAAAAACCCCCCCCGAAGCTCTTTCTAGCACTCTCTCTAAGACACGACAACGAGTCTTACGAGACACTACGGAGAATAAGTAAGATCAATTTTTCATACACTTACTTACTTAAACAGCGAGATATTTGCTAAAGACAAATTATCTGGAATTTTCTCCGTAAGAAAAATTTATCTCGTATAACAATAGATCAAAATTACAAAATTGGACTGAATAAAATTTTTACGATGGATAAAGAGAAATTTATAATATCAAATGCGCGTATAGAAGATGAAATCAAAATTTATTTAATCCCATTTTTAGATGACGAGAAATGGAATAGTTTTTTGTTAGATTTTTTTTTATGGATCATACACTTATAGAGATAGAAAAAGCAGTTTTATCGAAATTTAATAATAAAATTTCCACACGTGTATCAGCTAACCGGCACGAATTCCGGTTAGATAGCCGCGGGGGGATTAAATAATTCCGAATTCAAGGGCCGCGCGCGCTCGAGCCGTTAAATATCCCCGAAATTAATTAATAATTTAATTCGCGGTGACGCGTGGAATCGACGGGGTTTCGATTTTCAGAGGAAAAGGCAACGGTAGCGGCGGCGGCGGCCGAGAGAGGCGTACTTTAATTAACTCGTGGACGTTAATTTCGCTTAACTTGTGCCGGACACGCGCCGGGACTTCGTTTAAGGCACATAGAGTGAGAGTGAGAGAGAGAGAGAGAGAGAGAGCCGCGTGTTGTCGCCGCCGGCTATTGATACGCGCGTATCCGCGCGGACTTCGCTGCTGCAGCTGCAGTTGCAAAACACGAAGGCGGTGCCCGCTCCGTATAGAACGACGCATCAATTGTTGGAAATGCGGGACACTATCGCGACGAGGCATCGTGATTATTCCTTGACAGCCACTGTGTGTGCTATGCGCGAGCAATGTGTGTTTCAGCTTCGCGCGCGAACGTACGCGTGTACACACGTCACGTCATACATCGCGCCTAACTGCCTGCTAAAGAAAGAGAGCGAGAGACAGAGAGAGAGAGAGAAAGCCCTTCGAAAGTGACGGCAAGAAAATCGCGTATCTCTCACTAGTGCATGAGAAATGCATATTGCGCGAATTTTACGAAAACCGCGCTGAATATTCCTCTTTTTAAACGTAATTCAAATTTGTTCAAATTATAATCTGTTTGATTTTATTTAACTTGCTCATTTAAACACACACACACACACACAAAATATATGTGTGTGCGTGTATTTCATCTTTCATTCAACTTTACCTATTTTTTTCTTCTGAAAAGTGCAAATATTTTTTATTTGAATGAAAAATCAAGAGGATCGCGCAGCATGATTTAATGATTTTAAAATGCTTAAAACAACTGACACTTTTTTTTACGATAATCCGTCGTTCGTTCGGTTGGGGGACGATAAACATTTCTTTACATGTGGTAAATGGACTACTACGTTTTCTTCCCACGCGACGTTTCTTACCCAACGTAGCCCGATCAATAACGCGACTCGAGGTAGAGTATATCGATTGCCAGAGTAACAATTATTACTAACCAATACTTTCACATGGCACAGTCGAAATTAGCACACACAGAGCCCTTTGCAGAGTACATTGTACTCCGAATCTACATCTGATTGTGCGTTTAAATCACACTTGATAGAACAAAAATAGAGATTAATTCAATAGTAATAGAATATTTTATTACTACTCTTTACTAGATATAGAGACGCGTTCTATGACAACTTGTTAAGAAAACATTAAATTAATTCCACTCTTTTCGTACATATTTGTTTTTTAGATACTTTCCCTCTTGCAAGTAACTGTTAGAATGTCTAAATTAAAATCCAAATGGAAAAAAATATAGTAATTAAATAAAATAATAATAATAATAATGGTAAATATAGAATATAAAGCCAAAATATACGTGATAAATGTCCGACAAACAAGATTTACCAATCAACGATATATATGTATACATATATTTTTTTTCAACACAAAAAATATGAAAATGCAAAAATGAATTGCTATCGACACTAATCAACGCAACTCAATAATTAAATCTTGCAAAATGTACAAAATGTGCACAATTCAAGTGACATTTACAAATAAACTAAATTAAAGAAAAATTGAATAATGGAATGGACTATACAGGGTGTTTACGAAATACTTGGACAAACTTCTAGGGCGTATTCCTCATATCAAAATAAAGAAAAAAGTTTATATATACCCGTAGTAAAAAATAAACATCTATATATATATATAGGTATGCATATAACCACAGGATTGAATAAATAAATATTAATATCTCTAAAATTTTGCGTTCTCAGGAGACCAAGAGGCCGTCGAAGGAGATGCAGGTGACAATCGCGAGGCAGTTGGGCCTGGAACCGACGACGGTCGGCAATTTCTTCATGAACGCCCGGCGCCGCTCCATGGACAAGTGGAAGGACGAGGATCCGAAGACGGTGGCGGTCGAGGAGGAACAATTGTCGCCCACGATAGGCATCGGACAGCGCCAACCGAGCGACGTTTTGTGACACACATCCGACCACGAGGAGTACCACGACGAGTCGCCAGACGAGGACCTGCCCTTCTCGTAAGGGCAGCGTACTACCTCGTGGATATGTTCCTTGTCGACACATTCGATCGAAGAAGAGAAAGAAGGAGATTTTTTTTTATTAAGCGCTATTTCATGCTAGGGTCTTTTTGTTGCAAGTAATCTCTCTCTGTTCAACGATCGGAATATTACCGCGATCAATTCGGAACATAATTACTTTCTGAAATATTGAATTATAATTTATTTATTTCATGTACTATTTATTTGCTCGTCATCTACTTTGACATTGTTATCGAGAATCGATTAACTATATCTGAAGCGAAATCGAGAAATTCGGGATTTAAGAAATTAATATTATATTTATTTAAATACCGTTCGCTTCTGTCTAGAGAAATTTTTTTCTACGTAGGCTTGTGGAAACTTTAAAAAATATTTATCTACTGCTAATTATTGATTCTCATTTATATGTTGATTGACGATCGAATTGTGTCGAACAAGAACGTCCTAGCCGCTGAATGCGATCGATCATTGTAGCTCCCGCGAATGCGATCCAAATCAGATCCGTTGCAGTATAATTCGGCGTTTTTTTCTTTTTTTAGGCTGGTGCGTTTCCAAGTATTTGCGATCGGTAGATTGTATCGTGTTAAGGTTCTTAAGTCAATGTTCAAAGTCGGGAAACGAACGAGTCGATTGTATCCAAGAGCTGAGAATGGCGATTACATAAAAACAATGAATTCCTCTATTTTAATTTTCAACCAGAGCTATCTTTATTTATTTCAACGTAATGACGCAGTATAAGTTAGCTGTCTCTCGTGAACAGTTTCGTAATTTTAAGATGTGAATATACGATAACGATTCATTCGTATCTCGACGTTGAATACCTCGCAAACTCTGTGCCATAGTTTGCCATATTAGCATAAGTTGATCTGGACTTTTTGTGCCCGATTCTTAACGTTCTAGTCTATCGTATTATGTTTTAGGAAGAACCATTTGCCGTTTTAATTCGCGAAGCGGCTTCTCACTTCTAGTCAAAACTCTGAAACTTGAATTCTAAAATCCGCTTTCGGTGCTAAATAGCGCCAAGGAAATTGTTTCGAGAATGCTCACGTTTATTTCTTTCCGCGCGAGTCGCGCGGTTAAAGTTTAAGGTTTGAGTTTATTCGTTGCCCTGAAATACGAAATAAGTTTAGTTTAGCAGAGTCCGTCTCGAGACTATCGATTGTTATCTTATTTCTTAAGAGTATAGAATAGTCGCTGCTTTAAGCGGATCGAGATCGCGAAGGCAAACATTTAATATTTGCGCTTGTCGCATGAAATTCAAAGCGCTCTGACAATCGAGTGAACATTTAGATAACGCTCGTTTTCTACTTTTTCTTAATCCACGAGACTAGTCGAGACTACGACCAGGCTGTCAAGTTTATATAGAAGCTCCGATATTCAATAAAGATACTAATTAAAGCAGCGACTTTAAGGGAGCGCCATACTAATTAAAAAGATCCTACTGTGTGTGTTGACTCTTTTAATATTTTCATTAGAGGCCATATATATTTATAGCTTATTTCGTTTTTATCAAATAAATACTAATAGATTTTCATATATATATATGAAAATCTATTGAATATCGTGCGCGTGTTTTTTCATAGTTAGAAATTAGTTCTTGACGCATTTGAATTTGCCTTTTTCCAAAGTTTGAACATCCGAATTAATCTCTCCAGTCTGAAATGAAATTTCTATTCAAGTTTATTGCGAATGATAGCAATGCTAGCAATTAAGATGAAGAGAGCACAGTACTTTTATTTTTTCCTTTTAAACATCCCGTGTACGTACTATTAAACTAATCGAGAGGTTAATCGGCGCTTTTCCCCCAAACACGAGTAGCGGTGAGGTTTGATGATGATCGCGCAATCAGCGGCGCCGAATGCGCGACCGATTCGTTGTGTCCTCGTTGGTCAGACGAAACGATGAACCAATTTTCAAAGTGGCTTCGTGTGAGGGTGCACGTGCCAAGTGATGTGTATGTATACATATATATGTATACATATATGTATATATGCATATACACACACAATATGTATGTATAAACATGTACATCTCGGAAGAATGGACGCTCTTTTGTGCGAACCGATGGCGGGAGAGAGACGTGTGGAATAGGGAAAGAAGAGAGCGATTTTTAAAACGGATGACCGCGCGGTCTCCCACAAGAGACAGAGACTGCGAGAATAAGTGAGAGCCTGTGAGAAAGAAAGCGCGAAAACGCGCGCGTGCGAGAGAGAGAGAGAGAGAAAAAGAGAGAAAGAGAGAGTGAGAGACTTTGCGAGCCGCACTCGATATCGTACTGCAATTGTGCTGTGCTATTGTACATATTTAAAAAAAAAAGGAAAGAGAACATACATATGTATACAGATAGATTTACACAGTCATACACACAGACACACACAGACACACACATATATATATATATATATATATATATATATATATATACACACACACACACACGTACACTTTTATTACGTAAGCGACGGCGTTCGCCAAGCTGGGCGAAAACGAATCGGTGTGACGTTTGATTGCAGAAAAGCGCATTCTAGCCGACTTGCACTCTGCGTCTGTGGCTCTTGCGTAGCGAGAATTCTTTTGTGCTTCGACACACACACACACACACACACACACACACATATGTATACACGTCGCGATGTGGCGAGCGATCAGTTCTGCGAGATTTCGTTCGAGCGACACTTTACGTCACTCCTTTTTTGCGTGATTGTGAAAGGATCGTTTATGCTAGTCCGAGTAATCATACAGGGTGAATCGCCGAGATTTAATTCACAGAATGATTCAAAAGTATCGAGGGTATCGACGAACGAGTTAAATTCAACTGTGTGCAAAAATAAATCAAGCGATATATCATATATATCTTAGATCCAATAATTTGTCTCGGTTCTGCATATATAATAGTTTATATAAACTCCATTTTCTTAATTTCTATTAAATTGACAAAAATTTAAAAACATGAAGAGAATTTAAGAAAATATTTAAACTATTATTGAATCGCGCAAAAATTGCGCTTGTCCAGAACGTAACATATATGTATATATATTTATGTATGACCTCATTCGCTGAATTAATTGACATCACTTTGAGAGCGAAAGAGTGAATTCTCGATACATGCGTCCGGGATTGATCTTCTTGAGAAAGTACGAAAAATCGCTCGATCACACATCGCTATTTTAGAATCGTTCGTCTCGCGAGTGAAATGACGCGTCGTTTCTTCGCACTCGAATGCTCGTTGAATGTTGAAATTCGGCGATATTATCTGCGGCATATGTTACTTAATTTATTATATTTTAGGATATAGGAAAGGGAAGAATGCGCGCTGCGTGCAGCTTTCTCGAAGCTACAGCAGCTCGTCATCGAACATGTAATTGTGTAACATTTTGTAAAGTTATATCGACCTCCCCCCCTATTAGAAAGAGCGTGCATGGCGACTCGAGGTATGTTACCGCTTTTGTGCAACAACAACAACAATCTCCTCTCTAAAATAATTCAAATACACCGACCTAACCCACGTTTTCTTCTTAACATTGCACGTTGATTGATTAGCATTTCTCTTGACGCTATTCTCATTATTTATTATTAATTTATCACAAACGACGTCTCAAATAAACGATTATTCAAAGCGAGCATCAGTTCTGTGAGTGTTTGAAGATTAGATTACCCGAATCAGCTCGGCTCAACGCGAGAAGGACGTTTGCATTATTTCCCGTTGAAAAAAAAATTATATAATTCTTGATCTTATTTTAATGGGGAAAAGAATGCAAGATCTTTTTCGACGCAAGAATGAATCCATGGAGAGACGCGAGCGGCCTCCTCGGTCGTCGGTTTAAGATCGTATACAGTACAAAATAAACATATATATATTATAATAACAGTTTAATTATATATATAAATATATAATTACACGTATAAGGAGGAACTGTTTTTCGGATGAGAGTGTTCAAAGTGATAGGACTCGTTGGTAAATCACCGGAAAAACCGGCGCGCGAATTTTCATGGAAATTCCCTCGTTCGAGACAATTGTGTCTTATTATCGGACACGATTAAGGTGCTCGATCGAATGTCAAAATTTCGCGGTCGAGAGAAGGAAAATGATATACGTCTTTCACGCTCCTTCGCCATGATTTGTGGATTTGTATGATCACGGTAATTAATTGATAAAAAAAATATCGACAAAGTTCCTTTGATGGATGTTTTATAATTTAATTTCGTAATTTAAATGATGATAAAGATTGTAGATATATATTAATGTCATCATGTGTCAAAGTTAACTCTTTTTACTTTCAACTAAAAGAAATTTCCACGACATTAATTTTATTATAAATTATTACTCCTCTACGAGACACACATGTTTCAATTGTGTTGGAAAAGAAAAATTATTTTAATGAAGAAATTAAAAAAACTATGGCGTAATATTGAAAAGTCGAAATGTCATTTGATCGAGGCAATTTCGAGACACGTAGTAGTACGCATATTTGTGCACACATACACACATACACACGCGAATAGAATCAATATGTACGATAAAAATGTAAATATAATTTTAGTTGCGAGAGGAGAGAAGGTTCATTATTACTACAATTATACCATTACTGATGGCAATGATTATTAATTATTAAGCGACGACAGACGCGAGATGTTTCTGTTATATAAGAGAAAAAAATAAGACGAGAATGTAGCTGAAAAAGAGAGATACACACACACACACACACACACACACCATAAGAGCTAAAATAGCAAGAGAAAGGCGAGAAAGAAAGAAAAACAGAGAAAGACAGAGAACGTAAAATATACATATATACATATACATATACATATACATATATATATGTGTATGTATTAATATAAATGCAAATATAGATATAAATATAATATAAATGCAAATATAAATATATAAATATGAACATAAGTATAAATAAATTATATATATTATATATATTATATATATATATAAAAATACGGATATTATTACCACTAATTACGGTGAACAGTGTTGACCGTCGCGAGGACGATTATCGAGCGATCTTCAAGTCGATCGATCGACCGATAACGACTGTTACGCGTCTTAAATTTGAGCATGAGAAAGAGAGATTGCGGGCGAGCGAGCGAGCGAGAGAGAGAGAGAATGTGTGTGTGTGAAAGAGAATAAAATTCGATGAATCTATTTATATATTGCGCCAAGAGAGAGGCTCGTCTCGATAGTTAGATCGTTACGTGACACATATCCAGTGGATTAGAAACTATCGACGACGACCACGTACAATATTAGGTGTCTATATCGATCTAGTTTCCACCCCACTCGCAGAGAATTTTTACTTCGTTTTTCCACGGGCAGGGGTAGAAGAAAAAAATCGGCAGAATTTACGACGGTAAAAAAAGAGAGAAAAAAAGGGAAAAAAAATAAAGAGACTCGATACAATCTTTCCCGGGCAAGAAAAGTCTCTCATTTTCATCAGGCTCGAGGCTAAAGATGAGAGAAAGAGAGAGAGAGAGAGAGAGAGAGAGAGAGAGAGAGAGAGACGACATGATTCTCTAATTTTTCATTCTCTCGAAAACTTCTCATCCCTGTTGCGATCTATATTGCGACTGCTACCTCGGCTCGTCCAATCTTTCATAAACAAATTACGATCGAAGCAAAAGAGTCAACAAAGGAAAGAGGGAAAGAGAGAGAAGGGGAGCGGGATGAAGAAAAAGGAAATAAGTCGAGAAAAATTTTTCTAAAGATTCGAAATAACGTTTTCTCTCGAACGAGGCGAAAGGGACAGGAAAGAAAGGCGGAAAGGAACGGAAAGAAAGCGATAGGAAAACATGAAAACAGTTCGTACGACAATAAGGTATCGATTAGTTAATCAGAAATGAAATAATGTAAAATACAAGTGCAAAAGCAGATATACATTATTATTATTATATATTATTATATATTATTATTATTATATTGTGACGCGAAACATTTCGTGTATAACGGCGCATAACGTGAAACTGCTGGTTTCCACCCTCTGGATGCAAAAAGGAGGAGAGTAAACGACAGTCGTAAAAAAAACGCAGAATGATATGTCGGAGCTCCTGTCAAGAATTTGGAAAAGTCGGCGTAGACAAAGACCGGTACTTAAACACACAGCATTGTTTCTATTTCTTCTACTCTTTTCCATTCATTGTGTGTGAAAGAAAAGAGAAAGAAGAAAAGATAATTTTATTTGTCCGGTTTTTATATATCCCAAAGTATCGCGATCAATACCTCAAGTCCGCCAATACAACACTGGCGCGAAATTGCAGCGATATTCGCATCACAAAATTCACAAAGTCGGAAGAAAACGCGCGAAGAGAGTTCACCTGTGTTTAATGTTCTTAAGAAAATTATAATCCTTAAGTCGCGATAATGATGTAGAAGAAGGATTTGAGGTATTGACGTTGACAGGAGGACGAAGGTCGAGATAAATCCATAATCGCGATGTATACCACAAGTCGAGCGAAACTGCAACAAAGAGGAGGAAGATGAGAGAGAGAGAGAGGGAGAGAGAGAGAGAGAGGGAGAGACAGGGAGAGCGAGTCATTAATTTATTTACAATTACGTGTATCCGTTGGTAGGCAACAAAATGTGGTTATATGAGCCCGAGCGACTCTGTCGCGACGGTTTCCGGCGTGCCATTGAATTTTCTCGCGATGGACCGACGATCGATATTTGTGAAGATGACGGGATCGAATTCGCGATACGATTCTGCGAGGTGCAAAAAAATTTCTCCCAATCCGCAATTGAGAAATACATTTTCCTTTCTCGGATTTCGATAATCGTTATCAACGTGGTTTCAATTAAAAAAAAAAAAAATTATTCGATTAAATTAAAAGAAATTCGATTCGATTAAAAAAAAAAAATATATATATATATATATTGTATATATATAAATTCGATCCCGGCGTTACCGAGATGTGCAACTATGTAATAGACACATCCGCGATCTCGAAAGCCGCGAGGAGAAAGAGGCGATTGTAAACTAACAATGTTACTACGTTTTATCAAGAGCTTATTGTAGTCGAGAATCATTAACACACACACACACGGACACACAGACACACATAACATACATATGCAAACACGTACAAGATTAAGTCGTAACAAGAAAAAAAAAACAAGACAACAATGGTATTGAGTGTAGCACGATAAAAAAAAACAAACGTTCTTTACACTTTTGCACGAGACGTGTGTTGTAAACTTAAATTAATTATTATTGACATATGTAATTAACGTTTTATTACTTAGCAATTAAACTTAATTTATTTCTGATTACTCGAGTCGCTTGTGTTGAGCGCCCTTGTTGTCGTTACTGGTGGATCGTGTGCAATTAATCACGAGGATCGATCAATCGATCGATGAATCGTGAATCAAAGGCAAACTGCAATCATTCCATTGTCTACTATTCCCTGCACTTTTTAGGCTAATTTATGCTATTACGGCTTAAAAAGGAATGACACTTTCAATTTAGGAAATTATCAATTCCTTCAATTTATAATAAAATTCTAATAAAAATCAGTTCAATTAGAATAAAGTTTCAGGAAAAAGAAATAATCAACGATTTGAAATGATTTAACGGTGAATTGTATAAAAAATATATTACCAAGCTAATGCAATTTTTATTTATCTATCGTTATTGACCATTTGATTATTATCAAATTAATTTCTACATAACAATGTCCTTTACTCAGATGTCCTTCAAAAATGTTTGAAAAGCATAAATAATTAAATTAGTCAAAAGCATTAATTAATTAATATTTATTTAAAATAAGATAAATGTAGGATTTAATTATCCATGTTTCTTTTCTAATTAAGAGTCACTTTTACTCACTTAGTTTAATCACATTATAAATTAAATAATTAATATTTTCAAAAAAATTTCAAGGAAAAATAAAGAGCTGGAAATAATGTATTTAATTTTAAAATATTTTGTTAATAATCGCTAAAAAATTATCAACAAACAAATAAAAGCAGAATGAATCGTCATGTTATTTAAAGCACTGCTTTCTGATAAGCCATTTCAGTTAACTTTCCTGCCACGTGCCGGCCATGCAGTGCTTATTTTTTATACATACGTAAACAACAATAATCATTGAGTGAGTTGTAATGCAGCAGCCGCACTCTCTTAAATTGCGAGACGGAATTACCCGACATCGTATAAATAAGCAACCGTAGTTGAGAAAGAGAGAGAGACACGTATAGATTTTTATATTTTTATTTAATATCAAATTAGTCTCTAAAAGCACTGTATAAACATATATATATACATATATGTATATATATGTATGCACACATACACATATATATTTGTACGAAGCTCTAGTTGTTAGAGAAAGAGAACGCGAATGAGCGAAAGAGAAGGAAAGCGTGAATGTCGGCATCCTAATTTACTCGGTTGATTAATCTAAGAAAATCAAGAAGGATCGCAAAGATCGATGTTTGTAAATATATCGATTTTATCATTTTATAATACGGAATAATTTCAGTTTTTCATAATTCCAAATGTTTTATTATTATTTCAGACGTTTTCGGAGATATTAATTAATGACACGTTTCCGATTGACGAACGCAATTGGCCAATATCTATGATATCCTATGTTTAATTAATTTAATTCTAAACATATTTAATGTATTAATATGTATTAATTACTATACCTCACGTTCTAAATTTTAAAGCTTTAATACTGAGAATCTGACTCGGATTCAAATGCGTTTCGCGATTGTAACGCGACATCATAAAAGTTGATCTTCCGAACTGTATTAGGGACGACCAAATCGCAAACGCTATAAGATTAGTCGAGATAATTTCGAAGAAGGAAAGAAGTTTCAATTTTCATTACGTTTTCATCACGTGATTATTTTCTATCGAAAGAATCAGACGCCGTATATATATATCTAGGCGAGGACGAATGAATGAATGGAATGAACGGCGATTTGACAGATGAGAGCAAGAGCGAATGACAACACATAGTGAAAGAATATATACCATAAAATTGTTAAAACGTAAAGTAGAGAAAATAAACGAGCAATAAATTGTACCAAGTAATGAAAGCCTTATTGCAGCGGCAACGTGTTTGGAGCAATCTTTTAGTATTGGTAGCATGTTTCAAATGCAAACCTGAGAATAATCATCTACATAGTTTCGTTAAAATAAAATATTTTTTTGGAAAATTAGATTTTCCATAAAAATGCTAGATATATATGAAATGATTATTTATAATTGAAATTATTAATTAAAATAATAATTAATACTCGAAGCTTTTGAACTGATTGAATTGATTATGTCAAATATATTATTTTTTGTATTACTTAAAATATTATTTTAAAAAAGTATTACACATTAGCTATCAATTAGTGTATCATGATTGTTAGAATCTCAATCTCCAGCAAAAAGAGATAAAATATTTTCAGCATTATTAATATACATAGGATATTAAAATTATTTTATATTTTAAATGTACAAAGTTTTATTATAGAGGTAATCGGCAATTTTACAGAGGTAGAAATTGACGATATAACATCTTAATCGCGTATTTATGAAAATGAAAAAATTGTTGGCACATAATGTATGTACATATCGTACAGAGAAGACAGTCTTGACATTTGGTTAAAAGAATTAATTAGAATGCAGCAATGCCGGTAATTGCTCTCCCGAGGATTAACGCGTGAATATCGTTTGTGCCTGTGAAAAAAAAGAATAGATTCGAACGACGCATCATTATTGATTGCATTAAATATCCGTCATTTCGACATAATCTTGGCGTACCTTCGTAGGTGTTTACGCTTTCCAGATTCATCATGTGCCTGATGACATGATACTCGTCCGAAATCCCATTTCCGCCTAGCATATCTCTCGCGGTTCGCGCAATCTCCAATGCTTTGCCGGCCGAGTTTCTCTTTATGACAGAAATCATTTCCGGAGCGGCTCTACGGAACGCAGAATCATTTTTCGCATATTCGCGCGCGACAATTTTCTGCGCGAATTACACATTTATTCTTTCTCTCAATATCATTATAAAATAATAATTTTGCATTAATATACGTATTATACATGCATAATTACATTATAAATATATTATAATTCCCCACTGCACATTAAATAATTGAAAATCCTCTCATTACGTAGAATATAATTATTTTAGGAATATATTGTACTATCTTTGCCCCTTTAAACTCGTCTACCCGATTTCGAGCGAGTTTTACCTGTTCTCGTCCTTCAATCTACCGACTTGCAAACAAGCTTGAAGACCGATCGCGATGTCGCACATCATGTCAGCCAGTTTCTTTTGCACAAGTTGGTTCGCTGCTAGCGGCTTATTGAATTGTCGCCTCTCCAGAGTATAAGATCGAGCAATCTTGAAGCAAGTCTCCGCTGCACCGAGCGCACCCCAAGCGATGCCGTATCGAGCATTGTTTAAACAACCGAAAGGTCCCTTTGTCGAGTCATTATTTGATAAATATTTATCTTTAAAGAGTCAAGTCCAAAAGATTTCCAACTGATATACGTTGTCAACGTTATGACTCTGAGTAACTTTTAAAAAGATTTTAACCGCCACTCTCATTGTTTATTAAAAACTTATAATAAATAAAAGTTTTACTGCTTTTCAGTATTTTTTAGGAAATAAAAAAATAAAAACTGATAAAAACATGAGATCTATAATTGACGATTCCACGTGGATTTTTGCAACTATCCACGCAAAGCAAGGTTTATCACCTAGATTTTTAATGCGAAACAAAATTCATAATTATACAGTTTGGACCACATATATCAGCTAGAAATTTTTGCGTTTGACATACTGTATGAAGATGCATATTTACTAAATATTCTAATTCCATTAATAATGGCAATTAACGAATTATAATAAATAATAAATAATTAATAATTAATTAAAATAAAAAAATATAAAAATGGTTAATTAGGCAGGATATATGTAAATCCCTAGTTTGCTAAAAAAATACTGGACGTACTCTAAGTCCTTGGACATTCAACACATTTTCCTCGGGCACAATTACGTTGTCCATCAGGATCATTCCAGTGATGGACGCTCTTAGAGAAAACTTTCCTTGAATTTTTGGGGTAGATAATCGATTTCCCGCGGCCTCTCTGTCAATGATAAACCCGCGAACCTGACTGTCGTCGCATTTCGCCCATACTACTAATACATCGGCGATGGGCGCGTTTGTAATCCTAAATGAGATACCGTGAGATTCTTCCGAAAGAGTAGTTTTTAAACGAGCACGTAGATAGAAAGTATTTTCTAAAACCAACCATGTTTTGCTGCCGTTCAGTTTGTAGGTTTCTTTATCGGAATCGTAAGTCGCTCTGGTTTCCATGGATCCTACGTCGCTACCATGATTAGGTTCCGTCAAACCGAAACAGCCGATTATTTCTCCGGAAACTGAAATACGCCTTAAAAAATATCGTCTACATAGCTCCGAAAATTATTATGTATTTAATTAATTTTTTAGAAAAATTAAATTTTATTAATTAGTTTTAATATATAGTCTCTAAATGTTATAAGTTATAACTTTTTTTTTTAATTTCTGCGTCTCGTTCTTCGTATTTTGAAGACGATAATTAAATACTCTGCTGTCCTAAAATCTTAAACTTTGGTGGTTTTTTCTCTCTCTCTCACTTTATACGTTTTAGAAATTAAATTCTATAGATATAATTTTATTCTAAGAATCATTTGCACATACCCAGTTTAGGCAAAAATCGTTCTTTCTGACAATCGTTGCCGTACATATAAATCGCACCAGCCGCAAGAGAAGACTGTACCGAAAACGCGGATCGATAGCCGCTATCGATGCTCTCGATCTCCTTGGCAAGAAGCCCGTAGGCCACCGAGGATGCCCCGGCAGCACCATAACCCTTCATGGTGCAGCCCAACACCCCTAACTGACCCAGCTCTCTCATAATCTCCCGATCAAAATGCTCCTTGCGATTTGCCTGGATCACGCGCGGCAACAGTCGCTCCTGACAGTAACAACGAAACTGATCCCTCATCAGGATCTCGTCCTGCGTCAGCTGCGACTCGAGAGCAAACGGATCCTCCCAATTGAAAATGGCTGAGAGGTACAATTTGTTTCAATAAAAATAAATTAAAAAGTTTATTATAAAATATTGACTAAAAAATAATTAATTTTTATAACAAGTATAAATATTCCAATTTGTAAAAACTTTAATAAAAACATATGTTATAGAATCATAACCATAATAATAGATTGTGTGTGTGTTATAATAAGATGTTGAAATATTTTATCAGTTATCAGTAAAGATGAGATAGCAAAATCGACCGAGCAAAACAAGCTACCGGCCGAGAAGAGCCTTTATTGTGCTGCTATCTATATTTTATCACTACTATAGACAATCAGTATACATGGATCATCTCACGATTAAGAAGCTATTTGTGTACTTTTATATCTACCTCTATACGTAAAAAAATGTATATATTAATCCAAAATAAATTATACGACTTACGTTTCGCTTGAAGTGACGCGGAGACAGAGATCTCTGATCAGGATTTAAGGACAATGTAACGAGTTAATACTGGATCACATGTGATTTAATTAGCAAACCACAATTTAATTAGCTAATCTTTGATAAATTTCCAAAGGATACGCCTTGTGGGATTAACACGACACAAACGACCGACTCTCAATAATAATCTCTGTATATTACTCGCCATATTGAGCAACGACTGATAGAACACTGACTTGTTGATCTTTAATTTTCGCCTTATCAGATGCGTCTTAAGGCGTACTCGTAATGAGCGATTGAAAACTGACAAATGTTATATAAATATTTTAATATTGCACTATACTACACATTCATTGGACATTTTGGATGAATGTCGTTTAAGCAATCGACTTGTCAGTTGTCAGCTGATAGCTGACATTTTACATAGTAATTGGCTGAGTTTCTGATTGGCTTGCTAGAAACTTGGAGGCAAATTTGAATGACTGTTGATTCTTTAAAACACGTATTTTTTATTGTATACGATTTTTATCAAAAGTTTTTGCTAGCAAATCTTTGAATTTTAATGATTTTTAGATTAAGGTACAAATTTCAAATTTCCGTGATTCAAAATTACAAGGTGCTTTTGTGTAAATTCTACATTTTATTTCCAAAAGTTCTTTTGCAGAAAATTTATATACATATACAATTCGATGTTGCGAAAACTTTCTATATATCAATACCTATAATAAACGAAATTCATCAAGAATAATATTTAAAATAATGACAAATTTATCATAAAAATAAAGTAATAACAAATTTATCATAAAAATATTATAGTAAAAATCGATAAATCTGTGTTTTATCGCTTCAATTAAATTGCATTAATATTAATTACACAATAAAGTGGACGGATTTTTGTTTCAGTCTAACTTTTTCTGCTTTTAACGACATAATAATATGTATATACTTTTTTCATATATATATATATTTTTTGTTAATAATTTTAATTCTATGTACTTTAGTTCTTTAGTTGTATGTGTGTATCTTCTTATTGTTAATTTATATTATACTAAGTTATTAAAATGTTGGATTAATTTTTTTGAACGAATTCTATAATGGCTCGCGTTTTTAGATTACTTCTCATTTGAATAATTATTCTTATTCAATAAAACATACAAGGCATTCTAGACTCGAAAAAACTCAACAAAGACGGACAAGAGAAAGGTTGGCTCGCGTAAAATTTGCTCCACAAGCTTCTTAACTCTCGATCTGCAACTACCCCGAGACATGCGCCAGAGGGTTAAAATTATTATACTCTTACAAGGCCGAAACGCACACAAGGGAGACCTTTACACACTTACTGTAATACAATACATACTTAACAGTAGAACTCTTGTCGCATATAATAGTATTGCAGATATAATTCAACGGAATTCCTTGGCGCTATTATTGCACGAGTAAAACTTAGACTACAAAAATATATCTCCCCGATTATGTGCGATATGCATTCAATGTTATCATTAATATCTATATTAAAATTTAATATAATATATAAATTTTTTTTTTTTTTATTTCGCGTAACAACTCTGCATTCGGACGTGTCGTGTCGCAAGTATCCTTATCTAGAATTAGATATCTCATCTCTCTCTCTCTCTCTCTCTCGCGAGAAAGAGATATATGTAACTCTCTCTATCTAGATACTATTTATTAATGCCTCGCGGCGCATCCGCTGGTATTCCTGTCACGTGTTTAAAAAAATGCGCAACTCTGATAACGATATACGAATTTGATCCGCTGCGGGATCATCGATTATACGACCAACAGGTCATCCTTCTGGTAAGGACCGTCCGGCAGTCTTTGATTGAATACGCGGATATTGTGGCAGAGGTAACCCATCGCCTCCATGATCGGCCGGACGATCGCGTGCGTCACCGCCGCCAAGAAATTTCGCATCGCCGCGCACGTGATTTTCCACACGCGCAGACACGGCGCGACGCACCATATATGCTGCAAGGAACAATCAAGGTAAAAGAATGCAGAAGAAAATTACCTGATAATAGTAAGAAAAGAGGCGGTATGAGAACCTAAACGCGATTGTTGGTACGTATTTATGATAATTATAAATTAGACAATTCTTCTATTCTGTTTTAAGATAATAAATAGACACAATAGTGTAAGAAAGAGAAAGAATGATAAATATTATAGACGACATTATTATTAAAATTATTATAAAGTAATAATTAGTACTGTGTTATAGAATAACACAGTAATAGTAATAATAATGTAATAGGATAATAGGAAATTAAACAGCTATTCAAATGAAAAATATTTCATTCTTTTAAGTCATTAAAAAAGATCTAAAATGAAGATATTTAATGTTTTTTATATTTTAGAATTGAATGCGTGTGTGTGTGTGTGTGTGTGTGTATGTGTGTGAGTATTAAATAAAATGGATATCACACAAAATTTAAAAGTACGAAAGACACTAGCTTTTGGATTCTCTTGAATGTCTAAAAAGAGTGAAATTTATTTTTCACACACCATTACTATATTATTATTATACACTATTATACTATTTAACATCTTGAAAAAAAGAACGAGAATTGTCTTTGTCTTATTTAAAGCTGTTACTAAATAGATATAAAATTTGTATCCTACGGATTCTATTCATATCAAGTAGATATTACAATGCAATATAGATATGATATAATCATTAATTTTGCAAACTCGATCCGATCTTGTCCCAGCAAGACTCGTAACATATTCTATCCAGGATAATTAAAAAGCAAATATATCGTGATGGGATATCCGAAAAATCGATCTGTGGGACTCAAAGAGGACGGACGCACGCAACTCGGAGGTTATCGACTCTCACCTGAAATGCGAGGCAGGCGAACGTGAAACCCAAACAGAGAGCGAGCAGAGGCGCCACGAGAACGGAGAGGAACACGTAACAGCATCCTCTGGAGAATCGGAAACAATGTCCACTCAGCCGCCAGGCGCACTCGGGACTACGGATCCCTTCCGGTTCCCCGATCACGTCGTCCCACATCACCTGTGTGCGTACGCGATGCGTAAATCACGCTTCCATAAGTCGATCAATCACGCCGTTAAATCGACGACCGCGCATGCGAATTATAGGAACGAACAATCATACGGTCGATGGAATAAACGTCATTATTTTTTCCTCGAAGTAAAGCTACGAGTAAAATAGTACATGACTCAATCTAAGGCCCCATTAATCTACGTCGGCGACCATCGATCTTCAATTACTATTTTTCGAGAAAATGTGGGTTACGGCTTTCAACACTTTCCCATCAACGCTAACGTATCTGATAATTTCAAAATCTAAAAAAATGCAATTTATTTTGCATCCAAATAATAAAGAATCTATTAGCAATAAATCACACACAAGCCTATTAATCAAAAATTATGTAATAAAAATGATGACACTTTAGCATAGAATTTATAGCTGTATCATTACTTTAAATTGCATTTACCGAACGCGCAATTACAGTATCTACATTTTTAATTCGCAATGCATAAATTGCATTGATGCGTGTTTTATAAAAAGAACGATAGAAAGAATTATATGTGATTGAAAAAGGACAGCATCGTGGATTTTAGGTGCCGTTCACTTTCGTCGATTGATCGAAGAACTATAGAAATTATCTTTTCGCGCGGTCAAATATTTTACGATAAGCACACGAGTCACACACCTTCTCGCGGAGAAAACGACCCTCCTTACCTGAAGATGCTGATTCAGGCTGTTGGGGTCTCGGTCCTCGAGCTCGACGGCGCTCTCGCCCCCCGCGGAGGACTCCGGCTTCTCCATCCCTGGAATACGGATAGCCGGACATTTGGGCACGCTGCAGCGGAAGCTGTTCCTGAATCTCGCCAGCATAGTTCCCGCGACTCTACTCTATATATACTCCGCTTCCGTTTCGCTTGCGCCGAAAGAGAGAACGACTTCAGGATCCGCGACGCGCGGCTTTTTCTCCTGCCTCGTGGCTCGGCACCATCGCGAAAATGACGGCTGTCGCGGAGGATGTACTATCGCGACCGGTACACGTATCCATAAGCCATCGATTATGCCCGTTAAATAATAAATCGCGCCGTTACCACGGCTGACTGCAGGACGGGGCGGAAACTCGCCCTTGTCGAGAAAAAAAAGAAAAGGAAGAGGGCGGAGAAGGAGAACGAGCGATCAAGGATGCGCGACACAAGTGCCGATCAAATGCCATGGAAAGCTCGAGGGAAGATATATATTTACGCGCAACAATAATCCCTTTCGTAATCGCGTTATATCGATTCGAGACACCACCAGACTACGCTTTACTCCTCGCCTTGACTTCAAACTGTTGCACCAGGCCGGATTCTATAGCGAAACTATGTTGCGAGGTCACGGATTTCTTTTTCTTTTTTTTTTTCTATAAATCATCGGCACACGTGGCGTCGCGACGTCGTCCTTTGCGAGGATGACGCGCCGATGCGTCATAAATTAGATAAATTAAAACATCATCCGCAAGCATGCCATATTTAATTTTTTATCAAGTAAAACTATATCGAAGAAAAAGAAACGAGCTATCTAATATCTTCAAAGCAAAAAAATTATACATGTTATGAAGAAAAATGTGTGCAGTGAAAATTTATTACACGACGGAGCTAAAAAACTACGTTAGAAGCAGAGAGCTTTGAAGAGGGGCGGATTGGGCATAAAAAAAATTGCGCGACGTGGCAACTTTGCCCTACTTTCTGTAGAAAAAAAGGTGCAGATCGTATCTACTCCCATAAACGGTTTACGGTTTACGGTTTACGACGTATCGCGCGATTATCGACTCGGAAAAAAGTTTCGAGTCCATCGAGTCCGATCATACTTCTCTTTCTTCCTATCGCGCGTTAGCTAACGCAAACCTCCCAGTAACTCTCATCCGATTAATAATACATGCCTCCATTATACGACGCATTACTATGTGTCCAACAAAGACTCAAAGTAGAGCTTGGCCGATCGAATTATCCTCTTCGCGTCATTAATTATTTCCGCAATTCTATTCTTTGCCACGTTTTTAATCACAGTCGTCGCATTACGATAAAAAAACATTACGAGCGTGTTCCGAATCGAGGCGAACACACTTGTCTTCTTTTCTCCTCGCCCCTCTCCGTGATGCTCTCTCTCTCTCTCTCTCTCTCAAAGTAATTTAGTAAGATAAATGAGACAACGGAAAATTGGAGAAGTTAAAAAATGAAGAATCTCTCTTTCGGATCCCCTCTAAAGATTCCTCAAGATCGAGGAAGCACCCTCGCGATTAGTTTCCGAGAATGATACTCACTCGGCTCGCCGTTCGCCACCCTGGAGCCCCTTATTTTGCCGGTTGGTCGCGAAACACTGGAAGCGAGATTTCCTTATTTCCTGTTTGTGGCACGCGCGTCGCCTCACTTTACGAGAGTAGTATTCGGACGCTACACTTGAACGCTATAAGCAGGTGGGGAATAATCCGATTCTAAGAGAAGTGGACAGCGGTCAACGCGGCTGCGCATTCGAGGGTTTCAACCCCTTGCGGGTCTTTCGCAATCTCTCGATATAGCGGGGTACAACCACCCCGGAAAACGAAAGTGAACGGCACGCAGGAGCGACGTAATTCCGATGCGGAAGAAAAGAGTCTCATTAAATAGTAATACGATATAAAATGCAGCTAATTACGATATCGAAAAAAAATTATTTCGAGAAAAATCGGAGTCAAATTTTCTGCTCGGAAATTTTCTGCTAATAAAGGAAGCTAATTAAATACTGTTAAAGATTGTTGAATACTTTTAGACGAGAATTTTACGCTGGATTTAATTTTTTATAAACGTAACAAATCAAAAAGTTAATTAAAAATAAATTATAATTTAACTCTCTTTTTATTTATTATATATTTAAAGTATCGATTGTGTGCATATGTCTCTTTTTTAATTCATCGCCGATATTAATGAACGAGATAATTAACTTGACAATACTAATTTGTTATTATCATTGTCTATACATAATATACATTTCATTATCATACATAGGATACATTGTTTCCTCTTTTAATCAACAGATGGAGTCGGAAGTATATATACGGTGATACCAAGTAACTTTACCAACGGATCGCGTAAGATAATCAATAAACAAGTTTATAAAAATTAGTTTATAAAAATCTCCATTCTTTTTTAGTAATTTGATAGTTTTTTGATGATTTGTTGTAATTGCAATCTGCGTATTATTATCACCTTCCTATCATTCTTTTATGTTTATGTCATAATAATTTACATAACATTTTATAAAAAATAAACAGAGAGAAAGTTAAAAAAAAATCTGCAATTTGCATTTTCTATCATAAATTTTCTCTCCTTTCTCATATATTAAATTATTAATTTATGTCATTACGGTAAAAATAATGAGAGAGACGATTATTATGATGAAGATCTTTGACAAAAATGCGTCTCGCCGCTCTCGTCGATTCTGACAGGGACCATCGACGTGAACGAACACCCCGAACAAAGCGGGATGGCGGTCTACCATGTGGATGATGGGACAGTTCTGGGGAAAGGGAGACGCATGAATGGAAGCTGACGTGTAGAGTATTATAATGGACATTCCGGTACGCGATGGCTTAAATCAGAAAATCTGCAAATCCGAGAGTTGCGTAAGCACGACAGTCACGACAGACGTCCCGTCACGATCTATAACGGACCGTACCTTTACCGCTCGTAGGTGGAAAAACCGCTGTACAATCACCTCGTCTCCGCGATTTCGTGTCGAGAGTTGCGAGAGCGAACTCGCGGCTGCTGCACGTCCCTTCGCTTCCAATTTACGACTTTGCTCGCGATGAGCCAACGCATGATTCGCACTTGCAACGGAATTTCACTCCAGAGATAATTTTTTCCTTATATATATATATATATATATATATATGTGTATATATCCAATTTTCTCCAAGTTTATTCAAACATCTCTTTTCACTTAACTTTTCTGAAACGTTATACTGAAATCTAGGAGCAAATTCCCATTTTATTAAATTTCCTTAATTCAATCAATAACATTTTAAGCAGAGATACAATTTCTTCTTATAGAGATGGACAAGTTCCTATATTTTCGTAAACAATGTATCTCTCTGCTTCAAATTAAGAATAACTATATGCCATTTCGTTCAGACATCGCGGCGTTGCTTAATTTCGAGGGTCTGTTTTCGGCCCCTAATGCTTATATATGTATAAATAGAAATCTAGAAATAGACAGATTAAAGATATCGCGCTTATGCCTTTCTCTTCTCGCTTCCTTTTCTGGAAAACCGTGAAAAGTCCCCATTTTCTTACGTCATCCCCGTAGCCGCTGAGTCACGCCATTCTGACGCACCCTATAGAGTATCGTAAACATTCATCACCCTCGCTCGCAGCTATCGAATAAAATTGTATTTTCCGAATGGCTTTTGCAACGTCAACGTATACGGAATATCGTCAAAGAACGCTCTGACACAATCACAGTTAATTTTTAAGATAGATACATAATATTTAAAAATACATATAATTTGTAAGATATATCAAGATTATATTGAATGAATTAAAATTAATTCTTCGGAAAAAATTAGTTTCCTTAAAAATTAAGACTGATGTGAAATTTAAGCTTCTCTTCGAACGCTTGAGCTTCTAACGCCAAATAAATTTCGAAGAAATCCGGATAAACAATTTTTTAAAATAAAAATTAATTTTATCTTTTCTATTAAAGGCTGTCAATTTAGATTTTTTTTTCATGTCTTGGATCATCGGATACCACATGATTTAAATACGGCGCCGCACAACAGAATATAGATCTAGCTAGTTTCGCGGCACGGCCGGACTCCGCCAAGCGTGTCAATATGTAATTCCTCCGGTTATGAAACGAAAATTTACGAGCACAAGGCCGCCCTGTGCCATTATCATAAGCGAAGAAATTAACGTAATCGCAGTCACGACGGCCCTTTCAATTCAACTACTCAATAGAGGCGACGGCGGCGACGCAAACGAGATATATAAAACGTGTAATTCAAGATTTCCCATGGATCGATTCTCGTGCCTGCGATCAGATCTGAATTGCGTCAATACGCGCATTGCATAATGATCTGTGTAATATGGCATAACTTCGCGCAACACGCCCACACGTTGCATTCGCAATTTCGCAAACGATATTTCTATTTTGCACAGAAATCAATGTATCACGATATTATCGATGCAGTGTGTATTATTATATTTTTATAGCTCTTTTCGCCAACACTTAATGATTTATCAAAGAAAACTTGTCATACATACATATACATATATATATACATATATAAAATAATATATATATAATATACTTATATGTCTTTTATATATATATAGTATACATATAAAGAAAAATATAAGGACGACAACTGTCCACACAATAGTTTGAATTTTTTATTTATTTTATAAAATAAAGTAAAATAAAAATGAAAACATGTGTGTAATGTGTGTGTGTATTTATCTCATGCAAAAATATTTATACCGAAAGGTTACGACACCAAACACTGTGAGAAATAAAAAATTCAAGCTATTGTGTGACCGAAAATTATCATGTCAGTTGTCGTCCTCGCGTTTCTCTGAAACGTTTCATTTTGTGTTTAGTTCGATTCGATTGTGATAAAATTTATTAGTATGTGATAGATCTCTAATATTTGTGGAACAAATGCAAAGTGTCTGATAGATTGCAGATAGACTATAAAACTTGTGTTGGATTGATAAATCAAATTTCATTTTTTTTCCGCGAGATTTGACTATATTTATATTGTACATACACAATTCTCTTTTTATACTTCTTCTTTTATATCATAATTATTCACGATTATGTTCTTCGAGTTATAAAAAATATCAAGAAACAAACGCGTTATTCAATCGAAAAATAATAATTAACTTCACTTTATTTTATCATCTACAAGTTGGACAACTTGAACTCGTTAATAATTACTTCTCAAAACTATATCTCTTTCTGCAATGACGCAAATGTAAGTACTATTAAGAAGTTGAAATAATTTGTAATTTTTATGCGTAGCGTAGAAAATTGACCGAAACATCATTAAATTTATTCGATATTCAATTGCAATGCGTCACAAATATATTTTTTTCAGACTAGTTTTTTCATCAGAAAATGCTGAAAAAAATTCGGAAGCGCATCCGAGTAACGATGCTCGTTGTTGCTCCCTCGCAAAGTCCTCTAATGACTCCTCATCGGAATATAGCTCATTTTCTTCAACTTGTTCATCTTGCCTCTGCTCGGAGGATGAAGGAGGCTGCACGGAATGCGACTACGGAATGTTTGAAAACAAGTGTGAAATCAAGACTGAACAAAGAAAAATGAGAAAAAAAAATCGTCTACGAAAACAAAAATCGTCTACGAAAACCTTTGAAAAGCTTGAGAGCAGAGAAAATTCAAAGGAAAAAGAGCTGGAAGTTCCCGAAGGTGCGTCACAGAATTATAAGTCTAAATATATCATAACCTAAATTTTATTTATAATAGTCATATTAACTGCAATTTGATAGCTCGAGATTAATTCGTCTAATTATTAAATACATATTTCTTTTAATAGGAAACAAGGAACTTTTGGAAAACACCTACTCGTCTGATTCTTCCGATAATCGCGACTGCGAAGCTGAACAATACAGTAATAAGAACGGACAGAAAAAGTCGAAAAATAAACGCAAGAAGATAAGGTCCTCGAAAAGTATAGAAGAATGTACGAAAAGTGCGACAACTTTCGAATCACTTGAGATCACAGATATTTCGAAGGAAAGCGCAATGAAATCTTCTGAAAGTACGTTACTAATTCGTTTTCTGCATTTGATTAATAAAAATGTGAATACTATTTTGGTTCACACTATTTTTTGTGTTATGGGATATTTATTTTATATATTCATTCTTTTCATATAAATCTGTTTTTACAGAAGAGTCCTCGATGATCAGCTTGCCTAAACCTGACAGTTGTAAATACGATTTATATGATATGGAATGCGCAGAATCCTCGAGGAGTTCGACAGTGTCGAAAAAGTCTACGAGAAATGCGAGATCGCTTAATAATAAGAAAATTTCAAGGGAGCGCACGACAGGATCTTCTGAAAGTACGTGGGAAATATGTATAGATCTCACTACCGCAATGAAAAATGTAGATGTGATATCTGAACTAATTCTAAACTACATTTTTTACTCAATATGTTCTTACTATGCTTTATACTATTTATATTAATATGCTATTTTCATGTGAAATTTTATATTATTTCTTTCACTCTTTAAAACCAGACTTGATTTTAAATTTTAACTAATATTCCAAAACTAATTTGATTTATTGTAATAATTAATTAATATTTGTTGCGCTTAAAAAGATTGCCATAAAATATATATTGATATACTGTAGAGATATAAGGAGGTATATAAACTCTTTCTCATGTAATAATATATTAATATGTACATCTTAACATATATCAAGGAATAATATGTTACAATATATATATATATGTATAACTATATATATATATATATATATATATATATATATATATATATATATATATATATATATTCAGTTATTTCTATATTATTTACTTCACAGCTTGACCTTGATTCGTTATTATAATCTGTTGTTATATACACACAACAAACAGTTATAAATAATAGTCATAATAAATATAGTTATAAGTATAATTAATAGTTATAAGTAATTAATAAAAAAAAGTATGCGTTTTTCATGTAATTACTATTTAATGTAAGCGAGTACCAAAATTTTTAATGATTTTAAGGAAAATTTTAATGATATTTCTCATCTTAAATTGTATTCATTGGTCCTTCCCAGAAAAATGTAATAAAAAAAGTGTGAATAATAAAGGAAACCTATATTATACCAAAGATATGGAAAATACTTATATTTAAATATAAGCTACATTTTAATTATACTAGAATAATAGAATTTAACGACGAAATTAAAACGTAATTTCTTTTCCTTCTCGAGAAAATGCTATTTTTATAACAATTTTGATAGCTCCAGATATATAAGAATTAATCGCGATGGAATCGTTGTAAAAAATGAAATTATAGATCAGCCCTTGCATACTTGTGAAGGTACACATTTCATTGAAACGATGCGTAACTGGAATGCGATTACGTAACGCAGATAAAATCGAAATAAGAGATTACTTCACGCCTGGGACACTGGAAGGGGAAAACAGGACTGAAATCTCGCGCAATGATATGTAAATATACATATATTCAGATAAGATTGTCTACGTCGCATGTAACGGTGTTCGCACATGCACGTTCTACGTGTGTATGTGTGTATAGATGAAACGTCATTATCGCGCGAATAATAAGATATGGGCGATACAACACACTCGCGCTGATCTATTTCAGCTCACGAAAATAACACCTTACCATTGCAAAAAAAAATATATTCGTCTAAAATTATTAATGAGGAGAAAAACAGTAAAAAGCTTCTCAATGAAAAAGCATTAAATAAGAAATAATCGCTTTCTTCTCTTTCTCTCTATAATAATTATATAATTAAATGCAAATCATTACAACATTATAAAATATATTTCCTTTTATTCTTGAGAAAAATTTTGATTGTTTATTTTAGATCAAAGATGAACGCAAAGATTCGAGAGTTATTCATTGACAGAAACGCAGCGTTAAATAAAAAGTGAGAATGCCTAAAAGCGTCGAAAGACAGATTTCTTTCAAGAATTATCGCGAGAGTATTATTATATCCCGCTCGTGGCACTAAAAAGAGTTGGAGGAAAGGCGAGAATAACGCGCGGGAAAACCTCTGCGAAGAGAATCGGTCACGTGCGCCTGTGCAACGTGTTGTTATTGGGTTCATGGCCCGGCTCTACCTTGCCACTGCAACTAGAAGTTGTGACATAATAGGCTCTCGCCAATCACCTACACTGCATTTGCACTAACTGCAAACTGGCGAGATAGTTCCGAGAGCGCATATATTAAACATGTTAAAAAGAGAGGAGAGAAAACAAAAATATTACATATATATATATACTCTATAAACAAGATATTACATGTAAATGTATGAAAAAAATTGAAAGAGAAATTTTGTGATATTTCTACTTACATATCGTATTTCTATTTTGAATACAGATATCTAATAATGCTATTTAAGTGTTTATTAATCCTCGAGATTGTGGAAAATTTTTAATTTTTTTCTTTTTCTTCAGATTAGTATTTTAAATTGCCTTTCTTGATCTAAATTAAATTTATATCTAAATTAAATTATACTTGGAAGTTGCTGGTAGAATTCTCTTTTATGTTGTTAATTTGTATAATATTCAAAGGGAAAGTATAAAGTTAAATGGAATTATACAAAGAATCGCTAGAGAATCAAGCTCACACTTGCCGAATCTAGGACGTGAAGAGTAACTGTTTATATTAACATTGCGGTCTTCTTTTTCTCCTTGATGACGCAAGCGCATCGCTTCGAAGACTTCGCGGGGAATATAAATGTTTCGCGTTTTATGGGGCGGTGAATTTTCTCGACGATTACACGGCAACGGCCCCGTGTAGGATAATGAGAATTAATTTTAAATCGCAGGCTTCTATCCGCGGCGAATATTTCTATCGCTAGTTTTACCGTTAACGATAATTTAGCTCGTTTGCGGCTGTGCGTTACGACATTTCGCTTAGGCTGGCTGCTTACGCGAGTTGAGTAAGACAAACTCCACAAAGGTCTCTCTCCGACGTCCAGTCACATTGTCCGGGAATCCAGGTGGGAGCACTTATGCTCGTATAATGGCAATGCTTATAGCATATAATTAGTATTTGAGTTACGTTATCGTAGTCATTCCTTGGCGTCCTCGTCGAGCTTAGATCAAAACACGTCCAAGTTATTGCATTTTCAATCAATATTTCCTATTTATTTATCCATCCATCATATTCTTAATATTATAAAATAAATTTTCAAATGATATCTCATTTGAACAAAACACACTGTTTGCTATAGTTTAAAGTGTACCTAGGAAGACACTATATTCGATAATTTCAAAAAAGGGATATAAATGTAAAAAAAGTAAAATTTCAAGTTGCATGAATGTATAACTCCTACAATATTGCAGTATAAGATTCGTCAAATTAAAATACATTTCAACACATTTTCAAACACATCGACAAATTTCATAATAGAATGCGATTATGTAAACATTCGTACTCTCCTATCAAATAATTTGTAAAATTACCAGATAATATTGCTCTTCCTCTTCCCTCCGTCAACCTACTTTTAAGAAAGAATGTGAAAAATCAATTCAAAGAGCCTCGTGAATCACTTGTCAATATCGCGTATCCACTAATTGCGTCATAAAACATAATCGCAGCGAGACAATCTAGAAATTCGCTTGTGGTTGTTTTCAAATTATTTAATAAATTTTTTTACACGCGTCACAGCATCCGTCAGAGATGCGCTTCGTGCGCAGGGCGCAACATTTCCTTCATAAGGTGAGCTATTTTTAAGCTTCAAGAACACATTGCGCTCCCGTTATTTATGGCAGGCAACTGCGACGAGCATCTGTCGCGCAAACGTAATCGAAAATTAAATCAAAGAACACACAGAGACCTTGATAGATTTTGCATTTTCTTTCACAAAAAGTCGAAAGTTCAATTCAAAATCATATCAAACTCTCTGCTCTATTTAAGACGGATATTATTATTAATTCAATATGATTATTATTAATTCAATATTCGCTTGCATACGGTGAAAAGAGATCGCGTCGAAATTTTTTTCCAACGTATAAAGACAAGAATTCTCCGCTTCTTCACGCGCGCGATTACACGTGCGCATTGAATCCGTCTTCACAAATCGTTCCGTGACACCAAGTCACGCGTCTGTTTCGTGGACAGCAGCGTGTCGGAAGTATCGCGGCTATACTGTAGATTTGCACGTGCTCACACACCTCGTGTCAGCGTCCTGACGCAGAGCTTTTATCGAATTCCGCTTGGTATAACGTGATCGCCGGTACACGTGGTGAACACAATACGAGATTCTTACGTAAGGATACTTGGATATATGTATTTGTTCCGTGCGAGAGAACCACTGCATCGAAACGCCCGCGCGTCTTTCTCGCCAGATGCAATCGAGTCACACTTTTTATAATCGCGGCATTTCTGCATTTCTGCATTTTCGCAGTATCCACGAAACGGACCGATCGGAGAAAAAGAAACTCTTATTTTTGCGCGCTTTTGTTGGCAATAGTTTCATCTAATTTTTTGGCAAATATATAATGTATTTTATATCAAAAATAGAAAATAGAGATTCTCTCTTTCTCTATTTTTTTAAATATAATTTTAATTTTATTAATATGATATTTGATTCTTTTAATATTAAAGCTCTTCAAAAAAATTCCCTGCTTAATTTAAAAATATATTGTTATAAATTATTTAATATACTGTCAAAAGAAATAATTTTAGAGAATAAAATAAAAAACATCTTCATCTAATATATACCCCCTAAGGATAAATACGTTTTTCGAGAAACCTCGTTAAAATTAAGAGCAGAAATTGCATGATTCTATAAATGAGAGAAGTCTATTTAACGAGCTCTCTCGACTGTAATAGTTGCGGGGACAGCTTCTTCGTTCTCTACGAAAAATCTCTGCATAAAGACGCCCACGCGTCTTGCTTTACGTATTATGTTCGCGCGCGAGAATGATTATTTTCATCTCCCGCTCCTTTGACGACCGAGATACGTAAAAATAAAGAAAAGTTTTTCACAAAGAGGCTAAATCGAACGTCTCTCAAGCATCTTGCGTAATCTTGGAAAAATACGCAGCAGATTATTTTCGAAATTGATTGATTGATTATTACAAATTATTATCGTACATTTCTCTTTGATTCGTCATTAACGCTCGTGATGATACGGTTAGGTATTATTGTTGTTATCATCAAAGGTAATTATTATTGAAGCAATCGCTATTATTGGAAGAAGGGGTGATAACAACGCACTCGAGAAAAATAACGAACCGCACAAAAAACCAAGTCGACTCTCATCGCGTGTGTGTAACACTTATCACGGCTCTGTTCCGCTATTGCGTTTCTTTGCGGGCCTTCGGAGAGCGTATAGAGAAGCCCGGACCTTCCTCTCGTCTCTCTGCTCCAGAAACCTACTTTTTCCAGTCATCACAACGATGGCATGTATACGCGAGCTGTTATGTCAACTCCATGAGAGAGCAGAAAATATTATACATGCCCGGCCGCGTGTATGATTCGTGTATCACCCGGTATATTTCAATTTTATGAGAATTTTTGGGATAATCGAATCGCTCGTATATCGGAAGTAATATCCGCGAGCTTAAATTGGAGCTAAACATATTTAAACGCGTTCTCAAGATAGACGACTTAATTATTTTATAAATCGAGTTATTAATATAATCTGTGAGCTCTATATTGGATCTATTTCAGGTTTAATATGGCAATAAGTAAATTCTGTTAGAATGAAAAAACGCTATCTATGTTACTATGAATAAAGTTGTTATTTATAGAATGACCTATTGTAAAAGATGATTACGTCAATTACCTAACCTTAGACTATAAATGACTGCGTGTATGTGTGTGTGTGTTCCTGACGTTTCTTAAAAGAATCGTAAAAGTACAAAGGACAAAATTATTTGCACATTAAACGTGGCGATATAAATATAAAGAATGGATGGAAAAATACTTTGAACGCGAAAAAGCAATTAAAGAAAAATTAAAGTATACAAGCGTTCACGCAAAGATTAATGATAAAACAACATCTCTTTTGCAACATTTTCTCTTTTTCCAATTCTACCGCTTTGATCAATAGAATTGTCAAACAAACAATAATATATCTATCTACGCTATAAAATTAATTTATCCTTTTTTATTTATATCGCACTAAATAATACATTCCAAAATATAATTTTTTTCACAATTAACTATGCAATTAATTATAAAAGAATTATTCTAATTCAAATCTTTAAGACACTGATGTATTATTGATATGTACCGTGTCTATTGCTGGCTTGTTATATAATTAAAGCTTGTGAAATGATTGCGAATTCATCAAATAATCGCAGTCATAAGCATAATTTTTCAATTACACCCTTCGTTTTCTCATTTATCTATAGAGAACTTTACGGTTCACCACGATGCTTTAATAACTCCATAAACTCGCGATAAATGACTCTCGTATTACAACAGTGCGACTTTTAATATCTCCACGTGACCTCGATCCCATTAATTTCACTCAAAGATTAATTAATATAAAAAATTTTCAAAATTAACACAGCGCCTTGAATTTCAATTTATATTTATAATCATCCGTCTCTGTAGAGGGAGAGAAAGAGAGAAAGTGGAGACAAATAAATGGTATTGATTAAAATTTTTTATTAGTGAAAATTTCAATAATCGATAGTGCTGATAAAGTACGCGCACCGGGAACTTTATCGTGCATGGCAAAGTCCAAAGTCAAGGAGGTGCAAGTATAATATACGCGTACTCGAGTAACAAGCGAATAGCAACGAGTGCAGTTGGCGCAAACATATTTGCAGACATCGTCGTCGTCGTCGTCGTCGTCGTCGTTGAGAATTGATAGCGGTTTTATCGCGGTTACGATGTGCAGCTGCGCGACCATCCCGAATCGCTCTTATCGGCGTTGCACTCCGATGCTCCGCGAATTTGCTATTTTAATCTGGGCGTGATGTAACTGCATACATAATAGCGCGGCATTTAAATATAGTCATCCGCCGCAAAGGAATGTCGCGACATTTTACATCAATGGTGATTCGAATGCGACGCAACGAAGAAGAAACGCGGTGAGAAATTGCATATCTCGCGAAAAAAGTTCGTTGAAAATTAAAATGTTTCGCAGTTATCTATATATTGGTGAAAAGATTTTTTTAATTGCGTCCGGAATTAATAAATAAAGTCAGATGTGATGTGATCGTCGAAATAATCGTCCCTCTTCGATAATGCATCGAATTAATATTTATATGCATCATTTGCATCTAAGAATGCATTACATTTACAATCTGCAGCTTACCGCAGATGGCTTTGATAATACCGACGTTGATTCGGATTTTATTTACCACCGAATACGAAGACAAAAATTAATACAAGCCATAGATGTGTCAGTTTCACGCCTTCCATAGATAAAATACAATTATATGTAAAATTAGATATATAAGATATATCCGAATATATATGCAAAATAAGCTAGCGTTAAAAATTAAATTTTTACAAAAAGAATTATTTCAAATTAATTTCAATTAATTAAAAATACTTCGGTATATATTTTACATTTAATATATTTTCAAAGATTAATTGTGATAATTGCATTAAATAAAAAATTGAAAATATCAAAAGATGCAACGTTGATTAGGTAAATATATGCATTCATGTGCGCAAAGTGCAGTTAATATGTTAATCGCGCGTACTTACGTAACTCAACGCTAGGTAAAAGCAGTGATTTATTACAACTTGTTAATTAGCGAGATAATATGCCGAGCAGGCGATTCTAATTAAGAATCCACGAACGGTTGAGTAAACGAGCGATAAGTGTTGCTTGTTTCGCAAACGCATCATTGTAGATGAAAATCACTCTTTTCTTTAACACGATTATCGATCACATAAAGCATCATAATAAAATGTCAAAATTGATTTAAAACACGTATCGATACATTTACAAAATTTTATTATTCAATGAATTAGTAAAAATAATATTAATTAATCTTCTGTAGTCTTTTTCACAATACAAAATAGATCATCAACATCTCTAATTTTAGGAGCGTTTTATTTATATTATATTTTAGATTTTTTTTCATTGATTTCTCTTATTTCGTTAACTTTCCATATAATTCTAGTTCTGTTTTAAAAAATTGATAAATCTAGCAATCTCTAAAAAAAAGAAGGTTCAATATAATGTCATATAAAGTGATATTCGTACTAGAAAAATTTGACAATTCAAAATTAAAATAACAATAACGATAGCCAATGACAGTATTAGTATTATTCAGCGATTGCCTTGCAATGAACGCATCGCATTCAGCAGTTTCTGCGCAATTTGTCTCGCAACGACAGCCAGTTCACGCAGCGACGATCGCGTGTTTATTTAATAAAAGTCTAGACTGCACCACTGCGAAAATACTCGACCGTGTTTTGATAAGAGAATGCGACGCGATCGTCGGTCGTCGAACCGGTCAACATCACGCCGCGAAGTGTCAAACAATGTGATCGAGACAATGAATGCATTCCAAGGAATGCATATGCACCATCGTCGTGAATTTATGCACCTGCGGCTTTCATTACGACAAATGCAATGTGCAAGCAAAAAGCATTTTTTATATTAATTGAGAAATTAAAGAGGAAAAAATATCAATTTCCTTTCAAATTATCTCATCAATCAAGTATATTTATTTTGATTACGACTCTTATTTGTAAAACTAATACCAAAATCAATAACGGACACATTTGAAATGCAGACTACTGAAAATAATTTAATAATTTCCATTAAATAAAATATTTTTAAAAAATTTTACCCTTTACGAGACTAATAAGTGCAAATACACAGAAAATATTAATTTAAAATGCAGTCATTAAAACTATTAATTAAAATAATAGTCTTAAAAAAATATCAGAAATTCTTATTTAAAATAATGTTTCAAGAGTTTTCGATTAATCATTTAAAAAAAAATCTTGCATTATTTTAAATGTCATATATAGTAAGGTAAATAATTAGACAATTGACGGTAATATATTCAGGATTAACTTTCCGTTATTCCGAGATTAACCCTTAAGGAAAAAAAAACGACAGCTTAGGGCTTAGGTGAGCTAGAAACGCAACTGCGCATGGGAATTTCTATATTTATAAAGACCTCGCCTCGATTTGCGAGGCGGCCGATATTATTGCTAACGGCGGACGTAAACAATGATTGCGCAACATGACGCAATTGTTATCACGAGATGCATCAAGCGGCGAATCGATTAGAGGAGAAAGGAGGAAAGGGGCTTTTCTTGTCGAAAGGCGCGACATGCGATTCGCCGTTTACGCTTCGACGAAAGTTCAACGCTCGCCGGCTCGCGGAATCGATGCAATATTTCGTGGGGCGACGCGCAAGGTCGGCGAAACCGCAATGACGCTTGTCTCTTGCGGATAATTAATTGCGAGTCGTTACTCGGAAATGTCTCTGTGATTTGCGATCTTTCGCCACGCAAAATGCGTCGCGCGAAGGAATATTCCTATATACGAGGAGGAAAACAATGTCGATTCACAATGTGAAAGAAAATGTACATCATCACTCAAAAGGTACTGTAATTAAACGTCTAATTCCCTATTATCTTGAAAACTTGAAAAATTTATTTTAATGTTGAAAAAGAGTGAATTTTTTCTGGTAAAAAAAAGATCACCTTCAATATTTTTGCGCAGCATATTTTGCCTATAAATACAATTTGCCACATATTATGGGCCATCAATTATGAGCTAAAATAATAATTTAAAAAATTAGAAAAGAAGACAATAGTGTGCAATTATTTTTAAACTTTTTTGCAGAATATATTTCGATTATACAAATATCTTTCCACTCATTAACAGTAAGTTAAACTTTTGCCAAGAAATTTTCACATCAATTTCATATCAATTTTATTTTTCATTTTTATCTGATCCAATTTTTCATCGCGTCTCTTTTAAACTATATTTTATTTTACAAAATTATACGATATATTACGGAAAAAAATATCGTACATAATATATGTTAGAACTGATTCGCGAAAAAATTCTTGAAAATGTTATTTAGCCTAACGTCTTTCTGATTCGATATTAATTGCGTATGTAAAGATGGAGAGAAGATTCGCCCTGAAAATAAAGCACGATCGATCATTACCACCACCACCATCACTACCATTTATTTTGACCGAAGGGCGCATTAACCGCCCCATTTGACGTCCATTTTTTCCATCACTGCTAATTATATCGCCCTTCTCGTAGATTGATTTTACGACGGAAATAAAATTCACCGCCACGGTAAAAGCCCACACGTATGCTTATATTTAGACGCAAGAAGCGTATCTCTCTTCTTTAAGTCAATATATGTCTTTCGATAATGCGGCTGCCGAGAGCAATCATCCTCAAATTTGTCGCGAGATGCCAAATTGTGTAAAACTAGAAAAACTGATCGAGTTGTTATGTAAAATACATTTAAATTTAAAAATTTCAAATATTTAATTAATATACATAACTTAATTTACAATTAAACTAATTAATTTAATTAATAAGATAATAAATTAATAACTAATAAAAACTAGTCAACTCATTAGTCTAATAATAATAAAATTATTATTTTAAAAATATATATATTTTTTTTTATTCCAGTCTAAAATTAAATATTTATTAAAATCTAATTTTTTATAAAATTTATAACTTTTTACAAATTTATAAAATTATATTATATCATTAATTTAAAGATTTGTATGACTTCATCGTCCCATTAAAGATCCCATTAAAGATCCCTCAAAATATATCGCGGGAATTCTAATGACGTCTTATATTAATATTATGTATTGATCAGCTGTTCTTATGGAAGCATCTTTGCGCGGGATTGTTATGGAGCGATATCGATTCGCTGCTATTTGCGGAGGCTGGTGAAAGGGGAGAAAGGGCGATAAAATGCGTGTTTCATCATTGTCTTCAATTTCTATCGCGCAATGACTTCGAGCCAATGTATTATGCAACGACAATGAATCTCTCCTATGGCGAACGAACCGAGTCTAAAGTTCATCGCTGCGTATTACGAGTAACGTTCAATGACTCTCTTATATCAAAATATGTTTGTATTAGATGACCGGGCGACGATTTATCAGCGATTTATTATCGAAAACACACAATCGACTCGCGGTCTCGCTCTGTCAACAAAACTTTGCGAACAAAAAGAGAAACTGCGAGATGTAAATCTTGGTCAGAATAACGAGGCAATGTTTACCGATTATTATATGATACAAAGTTAATAATCAATAATTAACAAAATCTATTATACATTTATATCCATATTTTTAGCGTATTTGAGACACTAAAAGTCTAATTATATCTGTGTCGTTGTTGATCAGATTTTTAAAATTTCGTTTACTAACGTAATTTTCTAATGTTTTTCCCACAATTACGGGCAATGATAAGAAGCAATTATGCAATTTTTTTTTATATAGAAATTGTTGACGGTTAACCGCTAGGAATGATTGTCAATGACCTTCTCTCGATTCAGATCAAACTCCGTCGCGATAACGAATAAGTTATAAGAAAGATAATATATAACGTCATCCGCGATATAATAGAATTTTGTTGGTATTATGGTTGACGAAACGAATTCATGCTTTATAATAACGATGACATAACATTGATAAATCTTATCAAGAAAATGTTTATCTTGTCTCCAACAAATTATTTTGATGACCTCAATTTTAATCTCCTAATTAAAACAAAAGCGACCTAATTCTTTTAAAAGGTTTATATATCTTTGATTCTCTCTTAAATAAATTATACGACTATCGCGTCTAATTATATGTAACTTCGGCTAAACGCTCTCTCACCCATGAAAAAAATTAATATTCTCGCCGAAAAAATATCGCACTTTGTGTACAACTTTTTGAGGTATTTTTTTTAATTTTACCTCTTTCCCTAAAAAAAAAACTACACGCGGATTCTGCACGTCGCGTGGCTGACTTGCGAAATCGCGCATGTCAACTCCGGTCACAAGTATACGCAGAGACGGAAGCACAGAGTTCGATCAACTTCTTTCTCTTTCACGAACGTGATGTGTTCCTTCTTTCTCCTTTAGGAACGTGACGCGAACGGGGCCGAGTGATTCGCTTACGCAACGCGCCAACGCGTAATACGTTTTTACATCAATGACAGCCGAGCCGGTCGCGGCCGCGTGTCACGTGTGCCCGCGAAACCGTGTGAATAACTCGCGGACTCTTGCGGAATCCGATCGCGCAAAGTACGAGGACGAGGCGGCAAGTCGTGTAGAAAAGAAAAAAAAGATTGATAAGCATTGAGTTTGTCAATAAAGTGCGATTTCATTCGAAACTCTTTAAAATTACAACTAATAGCAATCAAATTTCAAATGAAACATTGCATCGTTGCGATTCATATACATAAAAGCTTTTGTCGCGTACGTTATTACATAAATATCATAAAGGTCGCGGCAGAGAAAAGACTGAATTTTAAATTAAAACCAAGCCTTAAAAGGAAGCTTTCAAAAAAAAAATATATATATATGTATAGGTATATGCATACGAGTGTGATTCGATTGCAACTAGTTGTAACAATATCGAACAAGGTCACAAATAATTTAAAGTTTATATTCTGCGAGTACAAGAATGCAGAGACCACTGAATTAATCTAATGACAGTTATAATGTAAAATAACATGCGCGCTTTCTTGCAACCATTATGCTACACATTATAACTATATATAATTGAGCGTAAGATAACGTCAGCGTTTACATAAAAACGAATAAAAGTTTTGAATCATTGATCATCGTCAACGGTTCTTGTGAAACGGGATTAATTTCTGTAATTGTAATTTGACTAAAAAAAAGCAAGACTAAAATCGCGAAACTCACATTGCTGACAACGCGACTTTAACTAATCTCGTTTTACTCGCACCGTTTGCATCGTGATGCAGAAAGTCCAGTATATCCGATACACGTAATTAGACCGCATGATTTTCGATTGTGATTAATATTTTACTCAAATTTTTCTAACCTTATGATTTACATTATATATATATAGTAATTCGAGATTTAGAAAGAATTTTGTACACTAAATCATGAATTTCTATTCATTCTAATTATTTCTCTCTTAAGCGATTGACGTTTCTTGGATTTATTTTTATTCGTGTTTTATTAAATAAAATTAGCATTTTTGTAAATTCACAAGCACATATTTATTTCGCCACTCTTCTAATTATTTATTTTATTACATGTATTTCAATATATAATGCTCACGCAAAATTTTTAAATTGTATGTCTTTTCGAGTAATATTTTATTTAAACAAAACTATTTAAATAACTATTTTAAACAGTCTATGCATTTGACATGTGCTGATATGTGCTACGCTCAATATACACAGTGTGATAAACTTATACTCAAATTTATAACTCGAATAATTTTGAATTTATAAATATATCGATAACTTGTCCAATGTTTATACCGCATCTAAACCAAAGCTATTAAATATTCCTAAACTAAATTGTCCCTAAAGTCTGCATTACATTTCATCGTCAAGTTCAAGGAATCAATAAGCTGCGTCAGCCGAGAGAGGTAACCGAAGAGGAAACCTCGTTAGCGAAGGTATAGCGCATCCTTCTCATTAGTGTCGGCTGTAAAGCTATCCTATGAGCAGCACGTGACTACTATACGTTACACCTCATAGTATCATAAGTTCGCCTACTTCGAGTTGCCGTTACATAACACTGATCTTGTCTCCTCTCTCGTTCTCTCTTCCTCTCTTTCCTCTCACGATCTCGCACGCGCGCGAGATCACGCATAATCACGCGTCACGCGTGTACAGCATAATCACAACCTACCCACCGGCTACCAAGTTTATCGAAAGTTCAAATATCCGCAAGTGGGAAAAAATAAACTAGAATTAAACTGCGGCTAATTAAGCTAATTAATCGAAAAAAAACAAAGATTAATTAATTTTGGATAAATACATAGCAGAGACTTATTTCTTCATAAAACTATATAAATGTACGAGAGACTTTAGCTTTATGGGCTTGTTTGGTTTACTCTGTAATACAAAAAAAATAATGCTAAAAGTTAATATCTCACACTTTATAAACCTCGCTTTATTTTTAATTGATTTCTCCATCGATTCCAATATCTCATAGATAATAAGAATGCATCTTAAACTTGTATTCTTAAGCTTCAACTTAAATTGAAAACGCATATGTCAATGAATATACGTACATATATCATATTCTTACGAAAGACAGGTTTCAGCAACAGCAGTTGTAATTCGCGCGGGTGAATTGAACCAGAAAATGGAATGGACTTGACTGTGTTGCGAAACAGAGTTCGAAAGGAAAAAAAAAAAAAGAACGAGACTAGGTCGGGTATGTAGATCATACGCGAATGCGAACGGGTCTCGTGAGTCACGGCGAACACAAAGGGGCGGCGGATATATCGAGAACAGCCTGCAGCGATAAATGTAACGCCATGTAACGAAAGAGGGAACTGATCTTGTTCCAAAAAGGCGTCAAGTCGCGATAAACGAAAGACGAACTCCGATCGACGCGGGACTTTTTCTCAAATGTAACCACGCTTACATATCGCGTGATAACTCTCGCGAATCAGATTTTAAAAAAATCTCTGACAATCCCCCACGGTTTTCTCGGTTTTTCCAGTAGACACCCTGTTAAACTTCCCTTAATGTTAAAAACTTTTCCGCGACATTGACGATTACGATTGCGATCGCAAATTGCAAAATCGATCGATCCAGAATGCAGCAGTTCTTAAAGTAAAAATTGAAAAAAAAATAAAAGTTTGAATTTTATTTCTTCCAAAATACCTTCGCAAATAATAATCGCATTTCGCGTATCCGCCAACGGTTTGCGACGCGAATTAAACGCGTGATTATTCGTGGTCGATCTAGCAGCAGCTCCTCGTGCGAAGCATGCGGGATCATGTATTCTACTATCGCACGTGTCACACGTCTGCGATCTCGCCGTGCACTTCCGCACGCGTGCACGCACCCGCAATGAGACAGACGGTCGTCGATGTTGCCGCAACACTTGTGATTCATGTGCCGGCATTAATCCCCGCAACGCGGAAAACTTTGATAATAAAGCAATAAAGCATTAAACAAAGTATTCTCTTAAAATTATAATTTTTGTTCTTAATGAAATTAAAAATTAATCTTTGCGATTTTAGAAAAGTATTCCTTAATAGCTCTTCTCGCAAATTTTTTATTATTTATAATTACTCTACAAAGTCGTAATGTAATTCAATTGTAATGTAACTCAATTTCCTTCTTATATATAATAAAGTTGCCTGTCTATTAAAATTTGAGCAACGGAAAAATTCTAAAAATTGCTCTCCCAATTTTAAATCGCGTTCTCCAATGACAAAATTTTAATTGTCGAAGATATCGCTATTTTAATATATACAACAAGTTTTGACAAACTCTTTCTGTATTAAATTTATGCACTGCTCGACGACATAAATTCAACTGTGAGAACAGTAATAATAGATAACTATTGTCAAAGTTCAGTTAGAGTCAGAAACTCGCGAAATAAAGTCGCAGTGGATAGATTTAACCAGACGGCGAGGCAGGTGCTCGTCGATCGAAGGGATGAGACAAAACGGGCGACGTGTCGCTTTCAAAAGATATCTGTAATCGATGCCGCTTGCGTCATCCGCTCGAGACGCCCGATCGAGCGAGTGATACGTCGCAAGCGAGGCGGCAATTAGTTGCGATTGTCGTTATTTATTTTTGTAAAAAAAAAAAAAGGCAAACTCCGGTTATATCAACGGAAAGATCTGCTCCTTTCGTAATAAATCCTCGTCAATTGCTATAGAAACTGACGAGGAGCGAAATAAAAAATCAAACGACAGATATAAAATATAAAATGGAATCGGTTGCATAAATCGAATTTGTTCAAATAGAGAAAGATTCGATACTCCATCGATCGAATCCTCGCGCGTGTATCTTGAGGCAGAAAACGTGATCGTTATACAACTGGTTGGAGGAATTGTAGGGGAGGAAGTTATCCAATCTCTCTCAAAGTCCGCCCGATCGTGCAAATAGCCTCGAAATTCAACTCTCTTTTCAGGGATTCCGCGAACCTTCGTATTAATAATGATAATACTCGCTATCTTATTGAATCGTATATAGTTATATTTTTCATCGCGTCGATTTATGCAGCTTTCATGGAACATGGAAAAAACCGAGAGGGGCAATCGTATATCGCGCGTGACGATATTATTCGATGGACAAAAATATTTCACTTCGTCAAACGAGTGACTTTTCCGATGCGTGGCATCGAAAAAGAAAAAGAGCGTTTTAACAAGCTCTACTTAATAACGTAAAAACTCCGAGAACTGAACGTGCACGCTGTGCTCCTCACACGTGAGCACGTGAACGTTACACAACAACGAGAGAATATGCAATGTCGCCTCGTAATATCGCGCCATGCTCGATGAATGGCACATGTTCATATTCCATTTCGCAAGTGTGATTGACAAGTTCGATCACGCATGCAACGAATAAATCACGTTCTTTGTTTCAAAAGTGGGCAAAATAATATTTGAAATAAGAATATTTAAACTATATCTCCCCTACTGTGAATTACATACACACGGATATTGTATAATTAACTATATAAACTAATAACTCCTTCACTTGTGTGTACGTTAATTAAAAATTCTAAAAATAATATTCAGTTAATTGTTTTCACTAATTAAAAATATTTCAAAAATATAATTGTCATCAAAAACTTTAAGCTATCAATTAAAACAATTATTTCTCTCGTTATATGTATGAGCAGTAAAATATTTAAATACTAGTCTCACTATAGTCCATTTATTTTCCTCTTACGATTTACATCTCTTAGATTCTCTTTTGCTCATGTGTTTCATTAATTTATATTAGTTGCTTTCGTAAATTTTGGTATTTCCGAAATATATTATTAAATAAAACTCTTTAAAATTAGATGAATTTTAAATATATAAATTATAATAATAAAAAAGAACTTATTGTGGAAAATCACATAAAAATTGTAAGAGTAAATTGTAAGAGTAAAATTATGATCGAATTAATCCAAGCGAAAAAATCGTATGCGGATTAGATTATGATGAAGGATAAAAAGTAAAGTGCGAAGCCTTGCATATCGCAGCGTTTCTTTTATCAAATTTTGTTCGCATATATCCCGTGCGGATAATCGACTGTAGTCGATGTCGTCAATCATGCGTCGATGAGAGTGGAATGTTGCTCGATCAATTTGCATGTGCAAAGATAATTCACTTATATAGTCCGCGAGAGATCCATCTCTCGATAAATAGAAAGGATTGAATCGATTTGATTCAAATTCGCGGGACATTATCAAGACAATCGAAAGCTAACGATACAATTTATTGATTAATGCGATTCTCCTAGACAATTGTAGTATCGCAGTATTCTGGATTGTTTGATTTTTACTGACCTTAGCCGCGAACGGCATGACGTAAACCGGCTTATTATGTATGCGCATTATCTATTTGCGGAGAATTAAAATTACATTATGCAAAAAGCTATTACAAAAATAACACTAACCTTTTATTTCCTATCATGCTACTCGACCGACGTTCTAATTTAATCAGCATATTCTCGGCGAAATAACGCGTAAACCAAGTTAGTTCATTATACGAAAAATGAATATAATATTTTCTGTCGTGAAACAGTACGCAAGATGATTCAGATATCCAGTTCAGATATCTAAAGAGTATCTTGAAAACAATGAATAATATTTCTTGTAAATAAATATCGAGATTATGTCAAAAATTAAGGAGATGATGTTACTCCGTTTCTTAGCACATTTCTAAATTGGCCAATGTCATCCAATGAACAAAGAAAAGTGCGTTTGTGTCACAAACAAATAATTTTTTTCAAAAGTCATTAGATGGCAAACCGTACGTATGTACGAACACGTTGCATTGGCGTGAAAAGCTATCCAGCATGAAGGGGGGAAGGATACCTTCTTATCTACTACGTGCTACTTACGCACGTTACAAGCGTTACGTGGTAACATTACAATCGCGCGAGCGACAATGAGAATGCAAATGAGTCAATGCGCATTGATATGGATATGCGTGTCTGCAATCTCATTGAATAATAATCATCGAATAACAATTACTCGAGATTTGAGGGACTTGACTAGCCAACACGTCGGCAATAAAAAAAAAACGTTGTAGTGGATTTCGTGAATCTTATGCACTGTTAATTGATCCGGCGCATTCGGAAAATTTCAGAATTTTTAACATTATGTTCAAGAATATTATTTGTGAGATATAAATAAATAAAGCAGTGTTGTAAGCAACGTTTCAAATGCAGACTATTGAAAATAATTATTTAAACAGTGTTTCGTTTTTAAATAAAATGTTATCCAAAAATATTCCGTAAGGACGATAGGTACAAATATATTAGAAATATGTATTTAAAATGTAATAATTAAAATCATTAATTGAAATAATCAAGTCAAAAAAATTTTTAATTCTCATGTTTCTTTTTAAAAGTAATATTTCAACTTGTATTGATCATTTAAAATATTATTTCAAATGTAATATATATGATAAAAAAGAAAAAATTACAAGATAAATATCAATGAATACTAAATATTAAAACATGAAAAAAAATGAATATAACGAAGGTAAGAGAGAAAGAAATAAATAAATTAAGTACAAATTTTCGTGAGACTAATTTTTCAAATATTATATTTTACTGCCCATATGCTCTGAAAAAAATAATTATTTCAATCTATCTTCAACTTAAAGTGTGACGAAAATTATATAAACTTTAGAAAGAGAAAAAAAAGAGGTATTTCTGATTCAATTAAATATTTTAAATACCATAGGATTTTAATTGACATAAGAATATATTATATTTTACATTAATCATTTATACTCGAAAGGAATTGCTCTCTCTGGTGTATAAATATTTTTCTTCATATTTCTCTACTTCAAGTACTAATCTGTTTATCTTTGCTATTAAAAATTGAAACAATATTTCTGAATATTGCAGAATATATTAGACAAATTAAAATTCACATACACACACAAATATTATTTTGGATATTACTTCTTTTTAAATATCAAAAAATATTGTACAATAGAAGGCAATATGGTGACAAATATCCATAGATAAGCTTGAAGGCTTGCACGTAAGTTTCTCGAAAAGGGGAACCGATTTGTTATTTAAATGCAAACACACTTCTTGGGACGCTAATACACATGCATGCTGACCCAGTTAATGAATTAGCATGACGAGAGAGAGAGAGAGAGAGAGACGAGAGCACGCGCTTCGAACGCGTCTCAAAACATCTCACAATAATAGACATTGTTTAAAGAGTCATTTCGGCTTCTTCGCCGATCGATGACTGCGAGACTATTGAAACGCTCGTTCGTTTGCCGTGCATCTCGTACGGCGATCATTTCGCGAGATTTCTAGCGGGGTCTAGAAAAGAAGAAGCTCATCAGATTGTCCTCTCGTTTTACGCGAAAAATATCCGTTTTTATTAGAGCGCCCACATCGTGGAGAATACTGTGCAACCTTTATTATTAAATCAAGGTTGTTGGCTTTCACTCTGCAATATATATGGAATGGCAAGATATAAGATCTCTTTGCATTATACCATTGCTTATCGTGCAATGGTGTTCACCTTTAGAATCTAGCTGCATCGATAAAAAGAGAGAGAGAGGAAAAGCGGGAGCAGAGAAAAATATTCGACGTGACACCCCGATAAGTTACTTAAAATTATAGCGCTATGTCTCGCTTTATTAGGAATGAAAGTAAAAATATAGTTCGATAGTATTATTAAATAGTAGAATTATATGGAAACCGCTCGGCCGCGTAAATCGCTTTCTTTATTCGCGATAAATGCCTCAATCTAAAATTTTCGATTTTTCACTGTTATTGAAATATTTTCTTGTTACTCATTAATTACGAGATTATACTATTCTTGCACATGCCAATAATAACGTACGATAAGTCACAAATACTCGATTATTGATATCTCTGTCTCTCTTGATCAGTTATATTAATTACCGTAAAGTGCCGTTTGCGAAAAATTATGCGAACTTGGGAAGAAAAGAACTATCGCTGTCTCGCGTTTCCCTGAATAAGTGTCATAACAAGTTCGTTAATCGTTTCTTCGAGATATACCGCTATGTGCATACAAAGTACGCCTGCTTAGCGTGATGTAAGCCAAGTGGATAAGCATAATCGCGCGCGGCGAGACCTTGTAATAAAGACGCCATTTTGCACAAGATCCTTACGCAAGTCGTGCAATTTCCCGGTTTGTTTATGCAACGCGTCGCGTACGTAATATTATTCTCTGTCCCTCTCTTTCTCTCACTCTCGTGCCAAAGCCGCGTTTGTGAACCATCGCAAAGTATCAATCCTTTAATCTATCTTTGATAATTTATCTTTGATCAATTTACACATGTCAAAATATTTTATGCTTATTTACGCAATCTTATACAATCGCAAAATATAAACATGATTGCATTTTGCGGTTAAACCATCGAATCGAATTATTTAACAACGTTCTTGCCATTACTTTCTTGTTCTTCCAAGCAAACACTGTTCATTTTACTCCCGATATAGTTATACAAAGGAAAATTCGGACGCGATATTTGTCGACGCAAATATTCCGTAAACAAATTAATTGTTGTAATTATAAAGATTAAAATGTATCGAAAACATGTCATAAAATATCCATCATATGCTCTGTTAAGCGCTATATAAGAAACTTCTTTATCGCTTCTATATGATTATTTAATTTGCCTGGTATAATCTTCGCTTTGTACTTAATCCCTACTTTCTATCAATCACGAATCGCGTAAAATTATATATCATTATCATTATACATGTCGGGCGCTGCATTTATTACGCTGATAATACAATTCTGTCGAGTTTAATCTGCGTGGCGAGGCGAGTTAAAGCGTATCATTATTATTATTATTAAAGTCTCTCGGCGAGCGGCATTTTTCTTGGCACATCCAGAGTGATTCTCGAGGTAAAATCCCTCGGATGTCGGTGACCAGGCGAAGGATGCAGCTGCGACAGACAAAGGCTCGCTAACCGGTAGAAGACGAAGAAGACGACGACGACGACGACGACGACGACGACGACGACGACGAACGACGAGCTTTTAGGACGCAGCCGAGATGCCGTGGGCGTTGGTCCCTGAATTCTTTTACGATTTTTGTCTGGCTAGAGTATACGACAGAAGTGACTTTAGCGGGCCAAAGCGATCGTGATTTATCCGTCCTTCCGTTCGTCCATCCTTCTCACTCTCCGTCTCCCTCTCTCTCCCTCTCTTTTACGCGCAACGTGTTCGCGCCTTATTCTCGTCTTGCCGGTTAATGACGCGTTCGCGAAACATTATTTTTACACCGCGGCCGCCCTTTCTTCGTCTTCCCTTTTTTGCCGCCCGGCTTTTTGCCGCGACTCGCATGCACCAAATACGATTCGCATGCGCCGCGGGTCATCTACGAAGGTGACGCGCCCGAAAGGGTTCCCCCTTCTTCCCTCGTCTGCACTTGGGGAACGGAGACATTTTTAAATCCCGTGAAACGAATGCACGTGGCCTGGTAAGAGAGCCGAGTCGTGCAGTGGATCATGTATGTACACAACTTATGCGTGAAAAAAATAAAAAAAAAATATTGTATATGTTAAAAATATAAATTAAAAATAATACATTATTTTTTTTTAGCATTTACATTAGTCAAATATGTAGTTTTCCTAAGATAAATTTCGATAATTTTTACATACAATGATTTTAATATGTTAAAAAGACATTTATTTTTTTTATTAATTAATATTTCAAAAATTTTGTATTTTATTAAATTTCAGTGACAAATAAAATTTTCCTTGCATCTTTTCTCCACGTGATGATGCGTAATCAACACATCGGAAACAACAAGTGCCTTCGAATAAATAAAAGATTGAAGAAGGCCTAGACATAAATGACCAAGCGTCCGTGCAATGCAAATAGAAAACATTTCGTAATAAAGTATTAATTGAGCAATTACATAACGATTTAATGTCTTCGTTAATTCTATAATCACTATCGTTAATTATTATGTTGAATTTATGACATTTTCCAGCCTGCTTGCGACATACGCGCTCGATTAATCTAACGTTGTAATCATCTCCATTATCTCGCGAAATTACTTCTTAATCCAAAAATAATCTAACAAATCATCTTATTTTTACAAAAAAAATTAATGGGTTTAAACAATTATTTTCGACTAGGCTCGAATGCGAAATCACAGAATTCGACAGACACGAATAACGAGATGGAAAAAGAGAGAGATGCTGAAGGACATAAGCTTCTCTCTCTTTCTCTCTTTCTCCCCCCCCCCCCCCCCGCCTCTCTCTCTCTCTCTCTCTCTCTCTCTCTTTTCCACTGTTCTCCTTCTCTCTCTCTCTTATTCCGTTAACGGCTTGCTTTCTTTGCGGCCTAACGGTGTATAGTTCGGCAATCTCTTGACTATTCGTTACGTCATGTTTCATAATACACGAGGCAGCCGTCATGTCATTACGCATATAGGCCAATGGATTGCATAGAGCTAATGCGCAATTAGCGCTGCCTTCGCAATTCTTAATCTGTAATTCCAAAATTAATATCTTTTCTGGAATCGGTGACGATTTCTTCGACTTATCGAAATGAGATCAGCGATATACATAGACTAATTCACGACTCAAACTATAACTTGAACTATAATCTAGAACTAAATTTTACTGTTTAAAAATAATTTATGAAATAAGAGCATTTGACATTTCAAATCACTATAGGAAAATAAATATTCGAAAATCATTACGCGAGACCGTAAACGTTATTTCGGAATTGACAAACGTTATTTCGTTTACAAAGTTGCCTCGGATAGAGTAAATAAATCACGATCTAATTAATTCAGCCTTCATTCTTCGCGAAATCGAGAAATATTCATCGTGCCTATATAATCGCACGGAAAACCTACGCAAACTCGGCCGCGCATGCGGACGGACGCGAATCGGCTATCGATATCGGCAGAAAGAGATCGGTAATGAATCGGAACAAGCCAAACTCTCTCGCGCGCGCTAACGGTAACTATTCCCCGTTACGTGTGCAGCCGCGGAATAAGGGTAAACCGAATTACGGATCCGCAGTCCGGATCTTATCGGACCATTCCAGACCATCGAAAGGCGGTCTTAACCACCTTCTTCTGGATTCTCGAATTTCGTTATCTTTAACACGCCATCCAAAATTTCTCAACTATACGGGATTTAAACGAGGCTTTAAATTCCGAAAATTGACAGATCTGAAAAAAATCTCAGAATCCGAGAAATTCAAGATATTATACATTTGTACGCCCACACACAGATAATACATAGGTATATAAGAGCTTTCGGAGAACGCCTAGATCGCCAAAAGAGTCGGGCACGTTCATGGATTATCGGTACGTAGTTTAACGGTAACTGCAAGATCCCGGGAGAGAGATGGACGATTCTCGTCTCGTGAGTCCGAACGAGCGTGCTCTCTAAAAGGGGTCTCACCTTTGTTCCACATCGGCAGCAACGCGACGCGACGCGGTGCGAGATGTGGAACGCCATCGAGCGTATCCGGGGCAGAGCAATAACGATAATGGGTTAAAAACGTCGACACGCGACACCCTCATGCAGATATCCGCGACGATTGCGTCGACGGTAGATTTATCCAATTTTTTCGAAAACTCGAGGAAACCAAAAATCTCAGAGAGTCCCGAAATTCAACGATCATAAATCTCAAGGATGCAAATTCAATGTTCTCGAAAAACTCGAGAAGGTCAGGGACTTCGAGCACTCCGACAACTCGAAGAACAGCGAGCAATCAGAGATCCAACCACGTTAATAACGACGCTATCTTTAAACTTGCGCAATCATCTGTGTAATCGCAGCTTACAAAGGAACCAAGATCGTAGTAAAGAATTAATTACGATAAAGACGAGTCACGGTTAAGAAGCAAGAGTCTTCAACGACGCGATGTTTGTTTGACGCGGGAAAACGCGTTGCATAATTGACGATTGCCCGATGGAAAAAAAAAATGACGACAAAACTGGAACAAGGATGCGCGCGTATATTTATCAGCAAAAATGACTCGTGTCTTTTCTTCTTTTTCCTTTTTTTTTTTCTTCTTAATCGCGACGATATATTTCTGTCTATAATAAATTAATAACCGTAATCTATCGTTCGCGCGCGTTGCATCATTGGCATCGTTTGCATCTCATCCAAGCGTCTATTCAAGCGTCTATTTAACGTTATTGGCGTGTTATTCCGCGATCGTTGCGTGTTATGCAACGCTCGCAGCAGTCTCATGGCTTGTAAATTTAACGCGTACGGAATAAGCTGTGGATTAGCCGTCGCAATTTCAATAAATCGCGGCGCGATATCTCCATGTTCCGACGCACGCGATATTGTAACACCGATTCAAGTTAAATAAATGGTAACTCGAGCGAGAGAGAGAGAGAGAGAGAGAGAGAGAGGCGCTCGGATGTCTGCAAACCGGGCAGATAACCGGTTCGTAGGATTTTAAGTGCATCTCACCGCCAAAGACGATCTTTGTTTATAGCTCGCGCCTAATTTTTAATTTTACGCGTAATTAATAAATCGAAAAGTTACGATACACATAAACGTGAACGATAAAAAACTACAAATAAAACTGTGATCTGTTATTTTAGAACTCGACTAATAATATAATAAGCAGGTTTCAAAGCGAGTAAAGTGATTCGTTAGATAAGCGATGCATATAATAGCACGGTATAGGCGTGACATTAGTAATTATTGTATAATCGCTATTCCCATCATTCGCAATCAATGTTGCGCAACGAAACGCGATAACGTAGCGATGCAAATCTGACAATTAGCTAAGGCAAAAATGCGCAACATCGACTTCCTCCGCGGCTGTCATCGATGCCGATGGAGCGAGTTGATGACAATACGATGAGGCAACTGGCTAACGGAACACACCAGAGTATTGAGCAACCTGAAGAGGGGTTCCCCATCAGTGTCAATAGCCAGTGCACCGCAAATACTTGCCGCAATTCGCGAAATGCGGTCGTCGTCGTCCGCGAGCCGGAATTGCTGCGACTTCAATATTCTATCGAAATATTTTGAATTTCATTTAAAATGTAAAAAAAATGAAAGAAAGAGAGAGAGAGAGAGAGAGAGAGAGAGAGAGAGAGAGAGAGAGAGAGAGAGTCTAAACAAGTTGCAAAGTTGTAACAAAATCTCGAGAGAAAAGATGCATAAAAATTGAGGAGCGCAATTCAATAATTGAAAGTCGATCAACTCGATACCCGATGAAAAGTTGAGGAATTTGAGAAATCTAGAATCTCGAGAGGCAAAGAACATTCAAGGATTATATATCTAAGGACTTTCAACGCGCACGCGGCATTGAATATTAAGTAACCTTGCATTTTGCGCCGCAAGTGCATTTCCGTAAATATATCAATGCATTATCCTCGAGGCAATCATTTATTTTATTAGAAGTACATGAAACTTTGGAGAGTAAAATTTCTGCAACATTTCATAAATTCACGTCGTTGCCGGACGGATAAATTAAGCCATTTAGAGATTAGGACGATTAACAAATTCATTCTTCTCTCAAATAACAAGGACAACAAAAGATACAGTCTCATTTATGTATATATAAAAAATGTCGTATATATAGAAAATATTTCTGAATGCAACGGTACGTCGATGGTTCGGTCGCGTGCGCTCACAATCGTGCGCTGTCCATTATGCGGAATATAAGTAATATGCAAACATAGGAAGTACGTATTACGTTGGCAGGCACTCACCGCGTTTATGTAAAGGAGACGGTTTCAAAGGGTCGCGATACATGTATGTATATGCAGGTATTAGATCTTATTGCAAAGTCGCGCGAGATCCCGTTGCTGATGTATTAATGTAAATTAAATTGTATATAAATAAATTTATTATGTTGTGCGCGCATATACATATGTTCACCTATCGATCTCGCCCAGCATATCGGAAATTCCGTGTGTGCGCGTGTATGTGTGTATATATGTATATTCTCCTTCTCTCTAATTAATCCATCTATCTAATCGTCGCAAATCGACGCAGATCGAAAGACTAAAATCGCATGCGAAATCGTTGACGCATTGGAAAATATTATTAAACTTTAACTTGGCACGACGTTCATCTGACCTCGTAAAGAATTCCTAAAAGAAATTATACTACTTTATGCGTGTACCCTCCAGGTCTTTTATATTTTATTATTAATTTCACAGAGTTAATTGAACGGACTATATATAGTCCGCTAAGAATCGACCGCTTTTTCGGGCATTGTGTTATCGACACGCGTCGTCGGCCTTCTCTTCGCGCGCACAAATGCGGCGATAAGGAGTGCCGGCAAAATGGCAATCGCACGTAAAACGCGGACGAGGGTATACACGGGAAACTCGCTCGTGTGCTGACCCATTGCCCCAGATTGCGAAGGCGGGTAATGCCCACCATCGTCGTCGCGAAAGGCCGCATTGCGTGGCGAACTCCGCGGCGGCCGTTCGCGCGCGCGCACGCGTAATCTACGCGCGCCGCGTTAATTACTATTCAAACAATTTAAGCGCGATCACGTTACCTCGTCCCCGTCGCTCCGCCGAGGTCATCGCGCGATGTCTCGACAATAATAAAATTAGAATTTCATTCAGTAACAGCGCATTTCAAACGCATAGATTATTAAAAGTAATCATTTATGAATAGTTTGGTTTAACAATCAAAAATATTGTCTGAAAATTTATTCTCCGTGAGAATGAATTTTCTCGACAACTAGTACAAATATATAAAAGATATTTATCGGAAACGCGCGATATAAGTAAATTTATTAATTAAAATATTAATTTTAATAGAATGAGAAATAAATTATTTTGATTGATTACTTAAAGTATCTAATGGGAAACGTATATGTGACACATTTAGTTCTGATTAGTAAAACCAACTATACACATATATGCTCACGCAGACATATAACGTTGCCAGCTCTCTCTCTTTAGCGATGTCGAAAAATAGCTGTAATTAATCTCTTGAGCGTTTCTAGTTACTATGCGGCAAAGAGTATCGTAGCTCTAATTCGTGTAGTTATATATTAATATATATTTTATTTTTATTGCAAGTGATAAAAAAAGAATTTTCGAGAGAAAAATAATTTGTATAAATAATTCTCTTGAAAAACTTGCGCGCAATTATAATACAATAATTTTCATTATTTCGTCAAATTAAATGCCGTAAATGTCATGCGATTATTCGAGTCTTAAATTTTGTAAATCTTTACAGAGAGAGTCTCTCTCTCTCTCTCTCTCTCATTTCCAGGAGCTTAGCGGGGTGCTCTACTTTGGTATTTTTAAACGCCGGATCTCCTCTCACACCGCCCTTCCACGACCCTCCGTGACTTCCTTCTCTTCACAGCAACTCACCTTGACTTCTTTCGGTCTACTTTCCGTGCCGACGCGCACAATCGCGCCGCGCCGCACCCGAATGGGGGAGCCCCTCCGGTAAATATTTACAGTTAACGTTACATAATAAGCCGTATACCTGTACGGCACTATGTTCACGGGCCAGCGGATCCGGGGCTCGCGCTGGAGAAGAGATGCCACGACGCTATAACGGCCCGTTATAACCTGCCCAACCTTCAAAACCCCAATTGCACGAATCCAAAATTACTCCCCGATTGAGACTCCTCTTATGCTGAACTCTTCTTACGTTGTGCATTCGCTCGGAATACGCTTACGCGTCGATTATGCTTCCATATACATCGAAATTATATTTAACGTGTAGTTGTTTCATGTGAAAGATTCTGAATAGCGCTTCACTAGTCTTCGTGAATCATATCAGAGAAGCAGAGAAATCTTGGAAAGGAAATTAAATATTGTTTTATATTTTTTTCAATCCTTTAAATTTTGCCGTTTGTTTTGTATAACGAGCATCTCTTTACTATTCAATTTATAATATACATATATATTTCAAAGTAAAAAAATAATATTTAAAAATCCCATAATGCACCACACTGCATAAACATCATCATCATAAATCAACAATTTTTCTCGAAATCAAAGTCATGTACAAAAAAATTTTATTCTACATTCTCCATTTCTTTCATAAAAATTCGCACATTGTGAGACATCTTGTATAAGGTTTCTTTCTATTTGCGGTAAAAATTGAAAGCTATAAAAAGAAGTAAAAAATATATCCGCGATTCTCTTTGTCTCATCCTTTTATTCATAATAAAATAATAAACAAGTCTGCTCTTAATCCAATACAAACAAAAATACGGAGTAATATTTAAAGATCGCTGTTAATTTCATAGTGATCCGACATTGTCCGACGGACATAACAATGTCGATAATGACGAAAACGATTCATCGATCGGCGACAAAGATCCTTGATAATCCGCCAAGGTCTCTTCCGCTGAATAAAAAGGCCAGAGAACAGAGAAGCCGAGGTTTTACCTGGCGCGATAAATTCAGGTGCGCAAGGTCGTAAGCCGTACACGTAATGCATGTTTACACCATTGTCGTCGTCACCGTCGTCGTCGTCTACGATGTCGATCTTTCGCATGCGCGATCAAGACAGATTGGTTTTTGCAACGATATCATCGCATCGGCATTGAGCGGCGCCGATCGTTATGTAAACGATTGGGAAGCGTTTCAAGATCTAATCATCGCTTCGTCGCCCAAGAAGCATTTCGCACGACTTTCTCGAGAACATCAGATAGAATAGAGAACCTCGATCAATCTCGATCAAATATGCGATATATGTATTAATTGCTCGATAACACGCGATTCAAATTATCTTTATTTTTAACATCTTACAAAATGGAATGTCGATTACTCATTCCCATTTTCCATGCCATAAAAATGGATAAAAATATTTAAAGAACATTTTAAAGTTAAACAAAATTTAACAATAATTAATTGAAATATTTGTGAGAGAAAATTTATTAAAAATGCAAAAATTTATTTTTTATGATTTAAGTAATTAACAATAAAGATAATGAATAATGAAACATATTAAGTCCATGCGCCTTGTAAAGTGTTAATCGATGGGCGTCCTTGTTCAATATTGTCGTCTCTGTAATCTCTCGGCATTTGGAATTTTAAAATTGTCATCGTCATTGAACGTGACTTCCGCCAGACAATCACGTTCTGTCGGCGTCCTCGCACGTGCGAGTTTACGTTAATGCTGCCACGAAACCTCGCTTACGCGATTGTTCTAAAAACTGCCCTTCGGAGCGAGAATGGAGATATCCCGATGGCGGAATTCTCGAGTGTCTCTTTAAACGAGAAAACGCGCACTTTTTTACAATACAAAGTTGATACGCGAATACAGAGGCTCAATAAAAAAATTAATTATATAAAATGTAACATTTGCGCAAATTTCAGAGTAATCGATGAATCTTTCGCGTGATTCTCTCTCCTTCGAATCTACGAATCGGTAAAGGATTAATCACCGTGCTGTGCAATAAAAATGCACAAACAAAAAGGCGAAACGCGTAACGGTATCCCGACAAGGCTACACTATCGCCGGAAATTAACATCTCGCCACAAAGAAAGACGGATTCTTTTAATCGTATCCGAAGAAAAAAATTGACTATTCCATTTATTATGAACGAACGTTTGAGAAAAAAGATTTCTCTCAACGATTCCAATGTATGTACGTATTCAATCCTATGTACGGTTCAATAATTTCTCATAAGGTCTCATAAATTTCATCTATACGCGTCTATGCAAGAAATAAAAATCTATATTATTAACGTAACAACATAAAAAAAATTAATTTTATTTATGTTGAAAAAAAAAAATTTACCGCGATTTGTCCAACGGTCATTGACAATGACAATGACACTGACACTGACATTGACGAAATCGGCAGCGACCAAGGACACGTGACACACGATGTAATCGGCAAGGGTACAACTTAACTACCGGTTCAACGCCGAAAACATCGTCGAATTAGCGCGCGCGCATTACATCGCTCGGCCTCTCTCTCTCTCTCTCTCATCATGTAAGTGTTACATGTGCACTTTCCTTGTGCAAACGAACGGTAGGAGAGGCGACGTGAAAGTTGCGGCTTCCGACGAATTATAGCCGCTCGCGCATGCTGAACAGAAACTTCCTCCTCGCATTGAACTTGCTCGCGCGCCTCTCTCTCTCTCTCTCTCTCTCTCTCTCTCTCTCTCTCTCTCTCTCTCTCTCTCTCTCTCTCTCTCTCTCTCGCTCCACTCCACTCGGAGAGGATCCCTGACCTGGAATGCAGGGTTCGCCAAAACACGATTTCACAATCCACTCATTCGGAGGGAAAGGTGGACACGCGCCCGAAACGACATAACCGCATAAACTATTACGAATAAGAGGTCAACGCTATCTAAGAGAAAAGATCTCGCAAACGGAGCCCGATGATTCGTCGACTCGGGGAGAGGGAGAGAGAGAATTTTAAATCGTTCGGTAAATGGAACATATAATACCTCTATAATAAAAAATTCAGACTTGTTGAAAGTAATTCTATATTAATAGTTAGACAAAATTAAATAAAAATTTTATATGATAAAAGATAAATACTAAGAGAATAATAATAAAAATTAACATATGTAAGATCAATAAAAATATAATTAATATGATTTTATTTCTTGTATTTTCATGTGTGATGGAGATTAATAATTATTATAAAATCTTTCTAAAAAAAAAAAATAATTTAGACGCAATTATTTTTGATTTTATTATAAATTGTATTATGCATTTATAGAAACTGTATGATTTTCCTGAAGGAGATGGGAATTACATCGTCAAGAAATGTGCGATGATTTACGGAACTTGAAGAAACGCGATCGCCAATCTCGCGATGGCGACGTACGGATAAATCGTGTTCCCGGTCGAACCGCTAGTCGTTTCAGTTACGAAACCAAGTATACGAGGCATTACGAAACGAAAGGATGTAATATCGCAGCAATGTAGGCGAGCTCTAATGCCGGGCTTACCGTTGATACCGTTAGATTTTCTCCCGACCGGTGATCGTTGTCACACTTCTAACCAGAAAGGCCCGCTCCGATCGTTCCGAATTCAGAATAATTCACGGGCCAAAGTAGCACAAGAGAGGAATGCTACATTCATTGTGTTCATTTAAAAGTGACAGATCGTCAACATCTTAATAAAAACGTTTCGAGTCTCTTTTTCCGTGTTTATATTAAATGCATATATAAATTTATCTTCTATTAAGAAAAAAAAACGCTTTAAATCAAAGTTTAATTCAAAAGTAAAGCGTTACACACATCCGTACGATAAAATTTTGTAATGGCTTGCGTATATTTTGTAGAAAAATTTATATTTAATATACAAAGTATTGAAATATCTCTTATATATAAGTAACGTGTAATTTTTTCATTTTCAACGTTCAATTAGGAACGTTTTGCACGATTACACGCCACGAGCGTGATTGAATCGGACGACAAAAAGCAGCATATATACTACTCTTTTCTCCTCTCTCGGATCGACACTTCCGGAATGCAACATATATTCCGCATAATATATTATATAAGCGCGATGCAACAAGTGACATGCGGAACGCTAAAATCAAATTCGATCGATAAGAAGAAGAGAAAAAGGTATAAAAAAGAAAAGACATTTCCTGCTAGTATCCTGCCGCCGTTCGTGGAGAAAGGATTTTAACCCTCGTCATGGTCAAACTTCCGCGAAGAAATTCGCGGTTGCGCGGTGGTTAGAAAGGTAATAAGTAAGCGACGGCGAGGAAAGTTCCTTGGGAAATTACGGAGTGAGGTAAGACCGGGCTGCGCGAGAGATGTATTACACTTAACTTAACGTCACTCGTCTGTGTTGGTAACGTGAAAGTTTGCTATCCCACGACATGTTACACGAGCATGTGGACCGCGATCCTTGCCTCGGAGAGCATCACGCGATTGCTAATATCGGATACAAACCGAGTGAATGCAAAAACCCATTTCATTCCATATTATTTGTGTCACGATATCCTTGACGAAAATCTCGATAGAAAGCGCAGAAGCTATGAAAATTAACGCAACATAGTTTCTTCTCGGCGACACGTAATACATCCGTGTGATAAACACATTTCAAATGCACTCTATTAAAAGAATAATCGTGTAAAGAATTTCATTCAAGCAAAATATTTTATGGTAATTTAATTTCCATAAGGATGACAAAGGAGGTATAACTATGTAGATAATATTTAGTTGAAATGCGATACTAGAAATTATTCATTAAAATAATAGTTTAAAAAAATATTCAGAAACCTCTTTTATATTTAAAGTTTCCAAAAAAATGTGATATACAGGGTGTCCCGAAATTAAATGTCAAAACTTCGGTAGCGTGTGGGGGACCGATAAACTAAGAAAAAAAGTCCTTTAGAGATTTACTCGTTTTTGCTTCGTTTTGAAGAAAATCGCAAAAAAGGAAACAAAAGAATATTAATGACAAATTAAAAAGGCTCTAATATAATAATGCAATGCAAGTACGAAGAGGGCTAATAAGAGCCATGCGCAGATGTTAGGCGCAACAAACTTGTCTTTTAAATTCTACTCTATATCGAATGTTTCGGTCCCTTCTTTAAACCATCTTCAGCGGAATGACTAAACAATTCAGACGTTTTTTGTATGTCCTGACCTCAGCGACATACAAAACAGTACTATTTTTATATTCATTATTATTTCCTTAATGGAATGTAAATATAAACTAAACAGGTTACAATAATTTCGCGTTGTCACGTATTTATTTACAATAATCTAATTTTATTTCAGGAGGGGTTTAATACACTCTCTTTTCTTAATTCCATGCTTTACAACTTTTATCTCATGGTACTTTTCGATAAAATTAATAATTTTAGTGTTGTTTTAAATTTTTTGGTGAAAATTTTTTTTATTTCATTTTTTTGCGATTTTCTTCAAAACGAAGCAAAAACGGACAAATCTCTAAAGGACTTTTTTTCTTAGTTTATCCATCCTCCACACGCTTCCGAAGTTTTGACATTTAATTTCGGGACACCCTGTATATTAATCTTTTAAAATATTCTTTCTTATGTTAGTGAGAATAACAGAACAAATATGCAAAATGAATAAAGTTATTTCAAAAGTAACTCCAACACAAAGACATTGAGAAATATCTATACTTTTTCCATATCATATATTTTGTTCAATAAATAATAATTTTAAATAAAAATATTCAGATTATTAAGAGCAAAGGGCAATTTAAACAAATTTGTTATTTATTCTGAGACGCAAAGATTTTTTAGATTTGAGAAACTTGAGAACTCGTAAAGAATTTAATCTACTCGGAAAGTATCGAAAACAGTTAAATTTTAAGAAAGTCAAGATTTCAAGAGTCTTAAAACAGAAAAGTGGGTCTTCTCTAAGCGTTTATTAAATCAACCTCGTTGTTTTCGACGCTCATCTAACAAGCGTGAGCAAACATTAACACAGTACAACCGAACCGACATGACTCGCCTAATTCGATACTCTCTAAAAATAAAAGGGGCACCGTTAGATTTCGCGATATGACGATGCTCGGTCGATTTTGTTAAGCCGTTAGCTATGCTGTATCTCGGATTTTATATTAACGGGTCTTTCGCTAATCTCGAACCGGCGATTCTAAAGCACAAGTTACATATTACTATCACCGAGAAATCAAATGTGTAAGAGAAATTATCGATTCTCTTACTATTTCTCCTACTTGAAAATCTCCTTGAATAAATTATAGTACAATATATAAAAATACATATAATTAAATAATTGTGCATAAATATATGCCGCATTAAGATTTGAATATTCTTAGTAAATGCGACAAGAAGTCGATAACTGAAATGATTAAATAAAAAAATTATGACTTTTCAATAAATTTAAGAATAATAGTACTTAACATAAATACTTCATTATAGTTCTATATAAAGTCATAACTTCTCTCTTACGCAAGTGTATGTGTGTGCATGTGACTTCCGTCTCTCGATTTTATTCGATTATATTCAACAAAATATGACATAATCCTACGATATTTTTTCATATGTGAGGATCAAACATAAAAAATCTGAACGTATGCTTAATTAACAAAGAATTAAGACATGTCCAGACAGATTCGTATGACGCTACATACAACAGAAAAGTCAACCAATCATACATCTGACACAAAGAACGTCATATCGTCGCATATATCCTTCAGATGCGCGATCGGTCGATTTTCATGTATATACATGCATCTAAATAGGACTTGTCAAAAGTTTGACAGCGAGCTGATGCTATTTGTGCAGTATCCGTGTCCTTGATCCGTCGTACAGAACGGAACGGAACGGAACGGTACGGAACCGTACGGAACCCGTTTTCGGCCACGTCCCGTTACGTTGACGAGGAGAAGAGCAGCAAAACGAAGCTTCTCTCGTGTACAAACGAAGAGGAGGAAAAGGAGAAAGAGGAGGGAACGGAGCCAGTTTTCGAACGGCCCGTCCGGAGAAAGTGGTGTGGCTATACATTTACTGACCTACATTACCCTTGTTTCGTCCTCCTCCCCCCTCTCACCCCCCTCCGAAAGGCTGACAGCCACCCGCGGGCGCACCGCCAGCCCACAAATTGTCCCGTTACACACGAGCCCGTTGTACACGTCATCGCACCGTGACCCACAAAATGACACCCGACATCCCCCCTTCTTACTGTCCTCCTCCTTCTCTTCGTGCATCCCCCCTTCCTTATTCCCCCCCCCCCCCTCCCCCGGGGCCCCTTTCTCTCCACCGCTGTGACTTTTATTCTAAAATTATGTCACGCCGCCTCCGAGAGATTCCCGCGACGCGGATTAACGAACGAACAAAGGCGAACCTAATGAAGATGTTCTACGCGTGTCCGTCACGGGTCACTTTGATCTACTTCGAGAGGCCGGTTTAATGCGAGATTGTTCCACTGTAGCCGTAGCAACGATCGTCGCTGCCGAGAAAACAAAATCGATATTTCTGTTTGGACAAGGCCGACCGAAATTTGCGCATATCCGAGAAATTAGTTTGATACACACACACAGAGAAACGTGTGTGTGTGTGTGTGTGTGTGTGTGTGTATCCCTCGCCACGAGTTAAATTAATTAGTGGAATTTCGCGTCTCCCCCGTTGCGCGATTTCTAATTAACCAACTTTCCAACTCGAGTTTATTCAACGCGATTCGTTCAAAGAGCGCGATTATTGACAAAGTTTGTTCAAATGGATTAAACATTTTTCGAATGTTAAGACTAATGTAGTACAATTTCGACAAATGTTAAAAGTAATTATCTGCCTCCCTCTTTCGCTAACGGTACACCGAAAGCCTTGGCATTATTTCCTCTCCAGTCATGCTAACGGCGTTACTCAATCGCGTTACGAAACTTGACACATTGTCTCGGCCAATCGGCAAATTCCATGAGCAAGAAAGGGAAACTAATGTTATCCGTATCAAGATATTATAGACGAGTTTGCCATAAGAACGGAAAACAAAGGGAGTCCACTATTTCGCTGAATATCCAAATATTGTAAATCTACAATTCCATGTTATTGTTTGATACACACAATATGTATTTAAATGTTTTATGTATTTTATGTAACAAAACAAATTTTGTAAAAAAAAAAAACATTAAATCGATAAGGATATTTTTAACGTGAGAATATTTTCTATCGCGTGTGCTACATTTTAGTATTACATTAAAAAATCTATTTTTCTAAATTAAGAAATCTATTTTTAACGGACACACACACACACACACGTCGGAATTGACGACGAGCAAGGCTGCTTGTTATTTAGCCGTAAAGCGGCTACATAATAAATATAGGCACAAGTATGAGCATTTCACCTTTCTACTTGATCGGAATTTAACAACACGACAGATCACGGCAAGCAACGCAAAACTCGAAATATTCTCGTAAAATGAAAAGGCAAAAATCGCGGTTAACGCGCTGCCTTGAAGATCCTAAAAAATAAGCCCCGACAGTTAGAAGCGGCGTAATTAAGATCGCGTAATTAACATCGGTGGTAAACATCTGGCGATAAAAAACTTGCAATGTGGAAAACCCGATTTCTTTCCTTCTTGAAACAGCGACGGTGACATAAATGCAAGCATGCAAGAAAAAATCTTTCCTCTCGATTGCATCCCGAAATAATACGAATAGTGCATCGAGACGATTAATCATGAAATATCCTATGCAAGATAATTCAGAGAATCCTTATACTGTTTCGTAAATTAATAAAATAGTTTAGAAACATTTCGATATGTAGAAGATTTCGATTTTTATAATTTAACTACATTGCAAAAGCTGAAATCTCAAAATCACTGATAATTATTATAAAATATTTTTATTATATAACGATATGAATATTAGAGACAAAAAATTAGTCGCGGAGGTGTTGAAAGATGTTTTACGAAAGTTGTGACATATTTCGTATATAAAGGCAATTGCAGAAAATATCGATAGAGAGTTAATTGCGAGGAATTTCATCGTTATGGGCAAGAAATGTCAAACAACTGAGCGCCATTCGCGCGTATTCGAGAGTTCTTTTCTGGCATGGGACATTGAACTGCGTTGCTATTCGAGGTCGATGGGAAGAGAGTTGTCGTAAAGTTAGAAGTTCTTGGCTACTCTCCCTGCCCGCAATACGTCGCTGTTCAGATCGGCACTTTCTCCGCGGTGAAGGCAAGTAAACACCTCTATCGGAACCGCAAGTCTCTCTCGCCCTCTCTCTCTCTTTCATCTTCCTTTTTCCTTCATTTCTAGACGCGCGAGTTGCACACTTGGTTGCACCACTGCAAAACCCGCCAAAGAAATCCAAAATGAATTTATTCTCTCAGACGAGAGACACGAGATTCTCAATTTATGCGGTTAATATCGAAACGGTTCATCAGCTCGCGAATCAGTATCCCAGAAAAAACTTGATGCAAAATAAACAAAAATGTTCATTTTTTAAACAGTTATATATATATATTGCTTTATTATCAATGATTTTATTATTATTATTTTACCTGCTATTTTATCAGCAATAATCTTCATCAGAGATTTATTCAAATATGACTTGATACTTTCTCAAAGAACACATTGCGCAAATACTTGAGCGAATTATAATGAACATGATATCAAGGTAAGAACGAATATTACGATATTCGCATCAATCTCTTTTTATACAATAAACGCACAGAAAAGTAGATCGTTTCATGCACGAAGGAATTTATTGCTGTAAATTAGTATATTTCTCAGGAAAGAGCGGTGTCGTTGAAAGAAATTAGCGCGTGACGAAATAAAATTTGTTTCATTAATCGCGATAACGAGAGCGCACATTATAAAAGCCGGATAAAGTTGGCGACGGAGAAAGAAAGACAAATAAAAAAAAAGAAAAAGACGAAACCGCGTGTAAAGTTCGTCTCTCGCCTGGAACGCCGCGTTTTATCCACTTATCGTGTGCTTAAGAATTCGTGTGCGTTAAGCGATGATAAAATTAAAGTGGAGCACGAAATAGACCGCCATGACCTACTTTCCGCTATCGACACCCGATAAAGATATTAATAAATCCCGTTCCCGCGGAGCCACATAATGTATGTAAAACGCAAGGAATAAAAAGACGACGCGCATCCTAGACATCGGCGATTTCGAATAATTATGCTAAATTCAACGGCGCCGATTAAGATAATCGCGAATGAGGTATCTCGTCGATTTGTCTTATCGTAAACCTCGATGATAGTCACGGTAAATCGCGTCGTGAGTGAAAGCACACCGCTGCCTGCAGTCTCGCAAAAGCGCATTCCATCATCCACTTTTTCACGGTAACGACGCCACTTTCCCCTCATTTTTCGCGATCCCCTTTTCCTTTCCTGTCGACCCTACCTCTAATCATCAATCCACCAACGAGTTTCCCAAGATTGACTCTCGCGATGATACCGATGGAAATTTCATGCAAAAGTATATATGTGTATATAATATATATCTATATAATAAAAATAATAATATATATATATATATTTATAATATAATATTATATAATTATATAATGTTATATATATGTATATATATTATATAACATATACATATGTATATACGACTCGGTTGCATAATCTTCAAGTTCAATTCTGGAAAAGAGATTCTGGATTTCTTGCCATCAATTTAGATCGATTGGACCTACTTTTCGAGGCTACAATTGCACATTGTTTCAAAATAGCTCACCCGATATCTTACGGTTCAAAATTAAACGAGAAATTTTCGTCCCGACTCGGTCTGCGCGACGTATTAGTAACAAGGATTAAAAATATTCAAAATAAGAGAAAAGTATAAATGCAATGTATTAGGTTCGCTAAATTATATATGGATAAAACTATGTATAGTCTCATTAAGAGACATGTTGAACGACATAGAAATGAATATAAATAACTGTTATCGATTTACGTAAAGGCGATATATCTCAATTACATACACGCTGTAGTAAACGTATATAATACGGTGATTTCGCCAGTGATTATTTGCTGTTATGCTATTACCGTTATTTATTGACGTGATTTTCTATTAGAAAATTCAAGTCGGAACTAATCGTTAATTATACGTTCTCACGCGGATCATTGCACATTTCCCGAATAAAACAATGAAAACGAACGAGAAAATTGATTAAAAGTTGTGAAAAGTTTCACAACGAGATCGAGAGAAAACTAACATTGTCGGTTACGTAATTTAAGATGCACAAAGAGATTTGCGCGTACCAGATAAATATAATAACATCATTAAAACGCCCAGCGACGCGCGCACAGGATTTCGCGGATCTTATACTATTATCTTATAAATATACTTATAATATTGTAAGCGACAGCTACATATCGGTGATATTGTTCGTGTGATTTTTTTTTTTTACGACCACAATCTCGCGGCCGCTGCTTTCCCGCCATCCTATATAATAAGCACGCGTTTCATTTCTGACGATTCGTCATTGAATCATCCACTCTCGCGTGTATGACTCATCCTTTCCGCCGTTAATTGGTCGAAAAGGCGGACAGGATATACGTATATCCACGTCCTAATCTCACTGGTACATCGCCGAGGAATTACACATGGCGCATTTCGAGAAATCGAATAATCGTGTTCGACATTTTGTGCCACGTAACACTTGCAAGGTAACGAGGATGATGATTCTTTCGCGGCTCGAAAATACAGGCCACGATTAGAAAGGTCTAACGCGACGATGACGACGACGACGATCGTAGTCGTGAAATTATATTATGAAAGAAGCCGAGTTATACTGTTTCATGATGTGCGCACTCCCTGGCACAGTCTAGTTTAAGTAAAGTAGGCCTCATCGCGTGCCGCCTAGTATGGTGGCACTTGACCTCGATACCTCTCTCGCTACCGGGTCTCTTTCACCACAACGACCGCCGTCGTCCTTTCTTATTTTTCCAAAGGTAGCATCGCCCATTAATTCGATAGCCTCGAAAAATTCAGTCCTTTGTAAAGAAAAAAAAAAAAAAATTCTAGAGCACACGTATTACAATAAGAACTAATTCAGAGCATTCAATTGTCACGCTCACATTTTTATGCTCATATTTTATGCTACTATTTCCTTCCTATATATATATTCTAAAGAAAATTATATTCTTCTTACATAAGCCTCCGATGAATAAACTAACTAAGCGGACCGAGTTTATATCAGCTTTGACGCAGTGTAACGCTTACATTTGCTGAGAAATAGAAATTTCTAGATTCTGCTTCTTTTCTCTAGTGAATTTCTGAACAAGATAACATTCTCTTTATACAGGGAAATAATGAACAATATTTTCGAACGAGAAAGCGAATACAAAAATATTTCATTCCGCGATGTATCTATCGCTCGCGTTCACATTGAACAATGAAGCGCGACGGTTTGGAGACGAAATCGTGGCAAACGTTCGCTCTTTAGAACCGAAGGTCGCCGTCACTGGCCCTGAACTTGAATTCGGACCTCGAGCCTCGAGACCAGACAGACTTGTTCCATTTGGTTCAGTTTGACGGCCGGAGGTTCATTGCCTTGGAAAGTTTTTTTCGAGAGATGCCGTGGCACTCTCTCGAAATTCTTTACTCGGTGGCGCACCTGCGCGATATCCGTCATAGCTGCGTTGCGCGCCAACAAGATTCACGCCATGCGTGGCTCACGCGTGCGTGAATTACGCGCGTCCACAGTTGCGATTTCGAAAGGCGAAAGAGTTCATTGCCACCGTCGACATGTCGTATGTAACGCTGTTACGTTACACGTTCCTGGTTTATCCAATACCTTTATAACGACGCATCCTCCCAAATTCATGAGAAATTTATGATAATGAAGGCCCGCGGTTTAATACTGATTAATTCATCGATAAACGCCATTTCGATGAATGCCAGGTGTATGAAAAACATTTATCGAATTACGTTTGTGATACCATCACGAGACATTATTGATAAAATATAATAGTGGGCACTATTGAGAACAATTACTCAAATAATTTTGCGTGTTTAAAAATAAAATATTATTTGAAAGTGTGAAAAAAATAAAATTATTAATCGAAATAATAATTTTGAAAGAATAATCAGAAAAATTCTTATCGTTTTTATATTTGTATTAATTATATTCTTTCTTGTATTATATTGTATTAAATAATTATTTTTCAATTTATTTCAAGAGTATATAATCGACTTTTATTTAACACTAGTTTACACAAACAATGCTTTAATATAACTTGAACAAAAATAGATTTAAGAGACATGAGCCGCGTAATAGCCATCTCCCTAAAAATATATATGATACAAAAAATCTGTGATAATAGAAATTTAAAAGGGAACAATGTAAACGAGAGAGATTCTGCGAAACAATCAATCTCTCTATAAAATCAAACATCAGGTAGACACGAGGATCTCATTCCGAAAGTATCTCTAATCCACTTTCTCCGACAACGACAAAGACTCGTTGGAGAATCCGCGACTTTTCACATTCTCCTCGCAATCATATTCGTCGCAACGTCAAAGCTAAGATGTGACTTGAACGAAAATCTCGCGGCCGACAATTTCACGTTTGAGATCAAAACTTTCTCTCTGCACGGATCATATAGAAATAAAACCAGACGATAAAACCAGACTCTGCGCCAAAAAGTGATATCGATTATCGCGATACTTGTCGTTCGCGGCTTGTGAAAACGTGACTCCCGAAATTGAGTGAATAGATAATAGCCTAAAATTGCCGTGATATTAAATCAATTAAAGCAAAGAAAATTTCTACCGAGAGATATTTCGATAAATATTACGTTTGGCTCATTCTCGCTCGTCTTGACATTAACGGAGCGTCAAAAGTAACAGAAGGGAAAAATGGGAGAGACTTTCTCCATTAGATGGCTCACGTTGCACTTTTATCTCTCTCTCTCTCTCTCTCTCTCTTTCTCTCGATCGCCGTTGCGAGTCTCCTTTTACAGATAAAGAGTAACTCGCGGGTAACACCGTCGTGAATTAGCCGCCGATGAAAGTGCAGCGGATGTATAATCATTTAGGTAATCGCTGTGAGACAATCTCCCGGAGAAAATGATCGTGCGCCGCTGCCACGGCCAAGGAAATTGCGCTTTCGATTCCGTAGCTCTTATGTCAAGGAATCGTTACTCGGTACTCTCGTCGCGATTAGGCGCCGATAATCGTCGGGTTTCACCTTTCTACGCGAATCGCTATAATACGTGAAAGTCGTAATCCAACTCGCGAAATCGCGCGTAATCGTGCCGCAAAAAAATGCGCGCTCTATTTAGACTAAACTGTAAATTTAACCATATTGTATATACATATATATATAGTCTTGGATAATAAATAATGTTTCGCGCCAAGAAAAACAAAGTTGAAATTATACGATACCGAGATACATCTATGATGTATCAAATGTCAATAGTATAGACTATGTATTATATATATTAGTATTTAAATTATTATATACAAAGTATTTAAATTTTTTATATTATATATATATATATATATTTATATAATATAAAAAATTTAAATACTTTTGACGATTTATGATGTCGAAATTGTAAAATTGAGAATATACAAGAGCCGACAGGGACATTAATTTCGCAACAGTTGGAAAGAAAGGAGGGTGATGTCGCGTGCCTAGACACCGAACGTGGGAGATGGCGTTTCTTTTCCATTCCGCTTGTATCGCGGCCGCAATGGAAAGCTGAAAGTTTCATGAAAGTGCATCGCGTGCTGGTAGTTATGCATTTGTCGAGGTGCAACGAGGGAGGAAGCGGGGGAGAAGGAAGAGAGCGGAAGGAGAAAGAGGAAAGGCTCTGCTCGTTAGCCGAACCGTCCTCCGTCATCTCGATGTAGAAGAAGCCGTAATAATTTCTCATTCTCATTTGACAACGCTGTGGTTTTTGCCACACATAATTTTATGTTTTAAAATTTTTCACGTAATTTCGCTGTAATTTAGTATATTCTCCAGGCGTCGCCGGATCTTTAGACTCACGGTTTCGTCATCTCGCGTGCATGTAACACCTTAAAAAACAACAATCAGCATTGCGTGCCAACGATGGCCGCGATATATTCGATCACGAGAAGCCACCTTCTCTTTCTCTTTTCCATGAGAATCCATGAGAATAATTATGTCAGAGAAAATTGTCCGCGCGCGCTCAACCTCCTATGTTCGTAAATCTCGAATCGGAGAGTCATAAAGTAATCACATTTCATGGATATCGCGCAAAGTTTGTACAAATCTCACGGTGAAAACGCAGCAATCTGCACAAATTACACAAGTGACATTAAATCCATCAATTGAGATGCAATGGAAAATCACCGCAACAAAAACGACAGCTTTTAATTAAATTTGATTAAACACTGTTTAGCTTTTTATTAAATTTTATTATCAAGAAATAAAATTTAAAACTGCATGACTGATGAAACGAGAGAAATATGAGTATAATATTTATTAATATATTTTAAAATATATTTAATTAATATATTTATTAATATAATATTTATAAATTTATAATATTTCAGTTATTATTATTCCAAAGAAAATAGTTTGCTCCAAGTTTAAAAGATTACTATTATTACAATATAAAGTATTAAAGTATTGTTATTTATTTATATTCTCTTCCTCTCTCTCTTTCTCTGAAATAAATTCCCTCAGAACATAAAACCATTACTAATTACTAAGCATCAATGTTAGAAAATTAATATTAGAGCCATGCCCCCCACGAGTTCGAAACGAGATTGCTGGCAACGATGACTCGTGACACTCGTGTCGGAAACGATCAACAGCCAGGCGTCTGTACTAAGAGAAAGAGAAAGGTGAAGTGCACGCACACGCGTTGCATCGGCGGAGAAGAAAGTGCAACGGCGATGACGTCTCCGTCCCACCTCTTCCTCGTCCAGCTTTTCCACCGATTCCCAGATCAACTTTGGGATCTCTATCTCCTCCCCGCGAATCCATGCGTACCTTCACCGTGCAACCTCCCACTTTCAAACCGTCTCTTATCCCTTCCCGATCCTTCTTGCCGCATCGAAACCACCAGACCTACCTCAAGCTGTCCTTGTACCAGGATCGATTACTAAAAGCTACGAAAATAACTTTGCGCCCCAGACTAAATCAAAATGAAAATATCCATATTTTTCAAAAAAGATTTAAAAAAAATCGCCAGGTTAAAAGAAGCTTCTCACAAATTATAGAATTTCAATTTTAAATTACTTGAAACATTTCAAGTACATCATATAAAATGGAAATTGAAATTACATTTTCACATTATCGTCATTTCTTCACCTGCACTTTATTACCTGCATTACTAATTTCATATATATGAAATTAATAATGCGGGTAATTTCATATACAATATATACACACACACCAGAAATTAGTAATGCAGCTAATAAAGTGCAGGTGAAGAAATAACGATAATATGAAAATACAATTTCAATACCCATTTTAGGTGATGTGAGCTACTTAAAATGAGTAATATATATATGTGTGTGTGTGTGGGTAAATTTATATATTAATATATGTATATAAATATATGTATATAAATATATATGTATACATTAATATATATAAATATATATGAATATATATAATATATATAAATTTATAATAATTACAAATTAATTATTAAATATTATACATATACATATATTATGTTATTTTGATGTAAGTTCCTTTCTAGATTCAATAATTATAGTAGTAATATTACTATATCTTTGCATATATCCTTTGCATCTCCCAACTTTTATTGTGTTATACTTATTTGTATGCACTTGATAAAGTCATTATTATTATTAAAATATTTCTTCGTGCTCTAATATAGATTTAAAAATATCAGAAGCAGAAGCGATCAAATATACGCGAAATCGCGAAATCGCGAAATCGCGAAAGCAACATTTGCGCGCAAAAACTTCGCGGTTAGAACTTGATCCTTGTTCGGTCAACTTTCTACTCGGCATGCGATTTTTCCGGCGCTAGCCTCGTTTCGCGACGATTCAAAACCGTTACATAGCCACCGCGAGTAACAGTCGATCCGATACACACCGGAGCTTTCACGTGACACACTAAATCCACCGAGAGATGCACGCCAGACTATCGGAGAATAGAAACTAGCTAAATCTGAAAACTAATAGAGCGTCACATATCGCCAGATATGTGTCAAATTGATGACGATATTAATCTTATTGTTGACGATTTTTAATTAATCACATACACTCTCGATTTCGTGATTATTAAGAAATGAGCGTACCAATACAAGTTAAAACTCGTTGAAGCGATAAAAAAAATTAGCAATATAATGATATGCATAAAAACTTACCCGCTTCTAATTTTGATTTATTAATCAATTATTCTCTATTTTGCTCTTTTTTTTATATGCTAAAAATTAAACTATAATTTCTTCACAGTTTTCCCTTTATGACTTATATTTCTGTTTTTCTTATTTTGATCTAATTTAGAAATAAAAGATGTTGAGAGAAAGCGCTGGCAAAACAAATCCGAAGAACTGAAACGGCAACAGTTTGGTTTCTCGTATTAGTTTCGTATCTGCTTCGTGCGCGAATACATTCATCGATTATACTCATAGATATTGGAAATGCAAAACTTTGTTCCAAAAGTCACGAAGTGCGTTTTCAGGTCAGCAGTATGTTGTCGAGAAACTATCAGTTTCGATTTAACGTCGCCGAAATAAAGCGCGATAATGCATTATCTCGTGTGTTTAAACAAATATTATATAACGGAGATTAGAATTTTAGTATCGCAACGCTTCATCTCTTCTCTCATTGCGTAATCTTTACGACATAACACGACACGAGACCTCCTCCCTAACGAGCTAGAAACGAACGTTCGTATTATGTGTAGCCTTGAGGCAAATGGGTCACCTGATACAACGATAACAATTACCGGCCCGATATTAGCTTCTTGTAACGCGAATAAAATGTCTCTAGACACTTTTAAAAGGCGCAAAATAAAAAAAGATTTATTGAGAAAAACCAACGCATACGAAAGAAAATCGTTCTATAATTATTTTTGTGTATAAACGATTTCTCGATATATCGTCGATTATATTAACAATTACATATATACATGTAATTACCTTTGTATCTCTTTTGTTGAATTTTATAAATTTTATTATGACTAAAAAGAGAGAGAAATTTTCCACTGAAATAAATAAATGCCTTATTTGTTTAGTTGCAGTTAATTAATAACCTTTTAAAATACTTACAACTAAAATATAACATGCTTTTTGCTTTATATTCAAATTATGACAAATCGTTTCTGTGTGTGTGTGTGTGTGCCCTGTTTAATTCACTCGCATGAATCATAAACTGCAGCCTCTGATAACTCGCACGTTCATTTGTACACGTAATCTTTAGTTATGGCAAATAATCGCGCGCCGAATGTTTCATCACCGAGCAACGTTCCGTCGTCGAGTCTAAATGTTTTGTATTATTGAAATTACCCGGTCGATTAATCATCCTCGTTGAGTGATAATAACCGCCGACTAATACTAACTATAAAAAAGAAAATATTGTTTATTATAAAACTACTACTTTGAAATATTTATCTGTTTGATCGTTTAAGAGTCATTAAATTTTTCTATTAAAACATATTTTTTCTCTCCTGCTACAAGTTTTACTTATCGCTGGAAATGTTGATGCAAAATTAATTGGCAAAAACAACGGAACAAAAGATTAATCTCTACAAGATTTAATCGAATTGAAAATCGCGAAGGAAGTGCATAAAAGTATGTACAATGCATCGGCTATTGTTATGAGAAAGATAACGATGCAGGCGATGCAGCGAGCGTCATTGGTGATTATCGCGCGCCAATAAGTCGTTTGCAATGACATTAGACGATAATTGCGCAACGAATTTGTTTATTCGCACGCGCGTTGTTTCGAAATCAGTTTTGTAATCGTTCATCGGAGATAAACAGGTGCGAATATACGATTCGTGAGAAGTTGTTTTTCATGTATAAGAGCTAGCGAGAGAGAGAGAGAGAGGGAGAGAGAGAGAGAGAGGGAGAGAGCCGAAGCAATGCTTCTCGTAATGACGAAGAAATTCGCGAATGTGTCGCCGCAATTGCGTCGCGCGAAAATTCGATCGTCGTCACAGCAGATGCTGTTATACTCGCAATCCGATTAAATAATGGAACGCGCGTAACTGCATATCACACGGCAACTATTTTATTCCGCATCGATATACATACATATGTATATATGCGAGAATCGCGTGTATATTTCCGCAAACCGCTTTCTAGCGAATAGATTCTCTCATCTTCGTCGAAAAAAAATAGTAAGCAAATTTTAAAAATACACAGACTATTTATTAATTAATTATTTAAATAAATTTCTTTTCAATAAAATATTATATTTGAAAATTTATTTTTTATGAGAATAATAAGTATAAATATTTGTTTAAAATACAATAATTGAAATAATAGTTTTGAGAAAGAAATGTCAGACACTTTCATTTAAACTAATACATAAAGTTTCAATTTGTGTGTAAAAACGATTAAATAAGATTTTAATTAACAACAAATATTATTTTGCATTAACCAATTATAACTCAATAGGAAAAATAACTTGTATAAATATCTTCATATTTTTCATTTCAAATACTGCCTTGTCCACTTGAGGTTGGAAATGAAACGAGCATTTTCGTCTGCATTGAAATATATAATCTGTTCTATCATGTAATGCATTCCAATCCTGAATTCTGTGAGCGTAAACAATTTTATTTTGTTCAAATATAACAAACTAAATAAATATATTTAAAAAAATGTAAATATATCTAAATAAATGTAACAAACTAAATACACATATTACTTCTCTAATGAGAGACAAAGTTCTAAAGCAGACTTATATTTACTTAAATTTCTCTGTGTGTGTGTTCGCGCACGAGCGCGTATTTCGTCAACGTTCATCTCGGAATAGTGTTGCAATAAAATAGCATGTAATTACGTCACGTTGGCACGAGGCGAGAACGTTCGCGATCATTCGCGATTATCGCATATGCAATTAAATAACGGCGTGTCTTACGTAACAATCGGATCGGCGCGGAAAACTTGACCGCCGTCTATTCTTCGACTGAATAAATAATCGACGCGCTCACGTCGAAGCTCGTGAAAGGAATCAAAAACAGCTCGCTCCAATTAACGCGTCACGAGACAAATGACACAAAAGGACTCTTCGAGACAGCCCGAATTAGACATAGTTCGGCGCGCGCGCGCTTGACTACTACTTCCTTTTTTTACATAGCCGTGCGTGGTATTACTGTCGTAATACCGTACGCGACAATAGAATTAGATGGTGAGTAGACCAGTGGGACATGGAATTGGCGGGAATGCAAAATCGACGACCAGAAAACCAAAGGCAACCGGATGCCCGAGTCTGTTCTCGAAATAAAGTGACGGTGAATCAATCAGGAATGTCGGGAATGACAGAATAGTCTAAATCTTACGTAGAAGATTTTCAGTCGTTTTCAGAAAAATAATATATTACGATGTAACATTAAAGTAGAATAAAATGGTAAAGCAAATATACATATATCACGAGCTTGATATTAAAAACATAACTATGTGAAAAAAGTAACTATGCAAGACAAAGAATAATATAGGAAATTAATGGTAAACCATGACTGGGTGTTGGAGATGACGCGCATAATAATTTCTTTTTTACTAAATAAAATATTGCAAAATATTGCAAATATTGCACATTCTCTTTTCCTAAAGCTAAAGCAAAGTTATTGTAAATGAAAAGAAAATATATAATACATTATACCTGATAATAATAACGTTTAAAATTCCTCAGCTAAGGGGAAGGTTAACGAGCGATTAACTAAATGTCTATAGAAGGAAACCGAAGCGATCGAAGAGCAAACGATTAACGTCATTTCGTTGCACAGCAACTGTCCTTCCGGCTGACTCACGAACATGATAAAGGCCGAACGAGCTTACGTGTTCCTTGCCACGTAAAGACAAGTCTCGTGTTGCCTAAGTTAAGTCAAAGTTTTCTATTGAATCATCACACTCTAAATTGTCCCGTATCCATACGAGACGCGATTTTAATTAGAGAATGGTCTTTTATCCTAAATCTTTATCCAAACTATATGCGCATAGTTTGATCTACTCGCTAGACAATCTATAATTGATTCGCGGCTCTCCTCGTAAATTACATCGAGCACGAGGCCTCCGCGGTTTGCGTCGCAGATCGATATCTGACACGTCAGTTACATGATAGTCAGATAGGCGAGATAAGATCAAGTACGCCTATCAGCGTCACTATTATTCATCATTTTACCGTTTCTGCCGGGGAGAACGCCGGCCTTCGCCATGCTGCTCGTCCGTGAGCGCGATAGAGAATTTTCTTCGATCCACGTCACCTCTTCCCGCGTAAATAGAAACCACCTGCGCGATATTTCAATCCCGCGTAAATCCACGCGGAAAACAAACCTAACTCTTGCCAAGGACTCGCAGATTTTATTCCTTCGCGACAAGGATACTCGTTGAGAAATTACGATCAAAATTCACGTTTGGAAATATGACGTATAAACATAAACGCGCGATAAATAAAATAAAGAATAAAACGATGAAATTATGATAATTGTATTGAGCGCGAAAAAACACATAGTGAAATTACAAGTTACAAGAAACAAGTGACAAACCAAAAAAAATGCAATATAATCAATAAGATGCAATAAAAGCTGCGGCAGCAGCTTCGAGAAGAGGGAGAGAAAATATATTAAAATGACATAAAAATAAAAATTTGTACATGTTGTTAATTAAAGATTTAAAAATTATATACTGCGGAAAATTTAATTAACTCGAGTCGATTAATAGCGTTAAACCGTGACGTATTGAATGCAGTATTGCATCTTGCATCTAGAGACTAGATCAGTTAACTGCGGTGTATTTTTATATAACGTAGCGCGCGTTATGACTATTTATGTAACGCTCTCTCGCGTACGCTGTAACGTACAGTCGTTACAACATACGATAACGTGCAAACAACTATCTATATAATGAATTACACATAATCAGCGATTACCTTGCCGGCACTATTTAGCGCAACATCCTCGTAATACGCCGGCAATTATTATCGAATATCGTATTCGATTTCAAGCGTATCGCAGGCGGAAAAAATGCTCAAGAATAAAAGTGACAGATAATGAATCAGCGGGGGACATTGTCGTGGTCGCAAAACGGATAAGTAGCAGAGGAATTCTTCTCTTTTTTTTTCTATCGCGGGATACCGTTAACAAGATACCATTATAGTGAGCAAGGTGAAATGACACGTAAGGAAAATGTCATTGACAATTTTATCCGCGCTCCCGTCTAATCCGCCGTTTCACCTTCGACACCTTCGACTGACATATCGTATTGATATGCCGGGAACAATCAATCACACGATGATTTACGCTCGCGTACCAAAAGAATCTATTAATTGAAACATCTTTGGCTCTATTGCCTTTATTCGCGTTTCTTCCTTCTCGCACTATCCTACATGATCGGAATATAAATTTCTTATTTAAGACGCTCGGTAATGCAATTGCGCAATTCTCCATCGTGCTTTATAACGTCACGAAAGCCGTCGAAAATACAAGTGTAGCTAATACCGCGTTTGCTACATTTTATCGCAAGCGTTATATCCGAAGCGGCGAGAGATCGATGGCCAAATCACGCGATCTGCCTGCGTATAATTTATGGATATTTATAGATATGTATCATCCGCATGTGGGAAATGTCGACACTCTTTTATAATTTAGCGACATTATGAAAGTTAGAATCTCAAAAATGCACGGATATCGTTGGGCGTTTTCATTATATCGATCTGAACGGGCAAAATTAAGAGTAATGTAGTGTCAAAAGTAGTTGTATGAAAATTGCGACAATTTTTATGTCCGCTGGACACTTTATGTTCTATGAAAATTATGTTTAAATAACTCTACTTTTATTCATATAATAGTATTTTTATTGCATTTCAAAAGAATAACATTTTCAAAAAAATTTAACATTATACAAAATATCTAAACTTTTCTCACAAGAGTTCAGATCCTTTCCTCAATATAAGAAATCTATTTCTATTTTCAATTGTTTATATTTTATGTAATGTCTCCACTCTTTTTTATGTATGTACATAAAATAAAGATTAAATTATATATGTATATTGAAATATGCGCGAAACATTGAAACATTAATCAAAATTTTAATTAATTCAGAATTATTATCTTTATGGTAGCATGGCGAAATGTCTCTAAATTAACCAATATATGATAATCGACAGGTTAGAATTAATCCTGGCTTCGCTGCCAATGTCGATTGTCGTGCCGCCTTCGTTGCGTTACATAATAACGATTATACAAGAGTTGCATGCTACGCGCGCTGTGGTCGGATCAGGGCCAGCGATATTACGTAGCAAATAAATATATAATTGGGTTGGCCGCATCTCTCGCGCGAGTAGGCTTAATTCAAGGCTGGGTCCATGACATAGAATCTCGATACTCTTACGCGCGCCGGCCGGTACGAGATATTAGTGATTATAAAGTCATTACACGAAATCGCATCATAGAAATTATTCTCTTATGAGAAATCCCGTTTGTTGCGTTTACCGAGTAGAATACGATCGTCCGTGATAACGGATTATTTCGAAGAAATGTGTCACGGAAAGCAATATGTAGTTGCATATATAGACGGTGAATTATATATATATATATATGCAATCAATAGTGAATGTGCAACAAAAACCCTTCTGCATTGCACTTAATGACGGTCGTGACGTCCGAAAAGAGGATTGTGAATTACTTATCGGCGACCTCTACAAGAACCGAGCTATTATTTAATTGCGTTTGCGAAAGTTTCATTAAGATTTCAACTTTGGTAATCTTTATAAACGACGGAAACTTAATTATGTACAGAGAATTCTCTTGCCAAGAGAGAAAGACTGTGTGTGTGTTTGAGTAAGAACTTATCTCACGCTGCGCAAAATAACGTCCCAACGTATTGCAAAAACAACGATAAGCGCAGTTGCAGAAATAATAAGTTGAATGGCCGCGAATGTTGTTTTATTTCGTATGTTATTCTGAAAAATAGCACATAGGATGCTAAATACGCTCAATAGATTATTAATACGCAAAATGCAGAAAAATTTTCGCATAACGTGAGATTTCGAAAATGTCTAAAATAGTTTCACGTCACAAAATCTTACTGTAACGATGTACGTTGAAAATTCTTTAAAAATAAGATGTGAGAGAAAGACGCATAATGTGAAAAAAATATGAAATTCAAAATTATATAGATATATATATATATAATAAATTATAAAACATTAGTTTGATTGCGCAGTAGGCTAATTAAACATTGATGGAAAGCGTGATCAAACGTTCGATTTTTCTATTAAGCGGATTTAAAGAAATAGATCTTATTCTCTCTTGTGTCATGACCGAAACGTTTTTCTCGTATGACATTCGGTTAAATCGCTGAAAGGTCGCTGCAATAATGCACTCGCATTGAGTGTAGTATTGAGAAAAATGCGATTACGCGAAATTTAATATTTTAAAATACACACTCTGTAGAAATGAGAAAAAATTTTTATCTTTAAAAAACTGAAAAAAAAAAAGATTTTATTATTATAAATGCTATCAAATTCACGATATCTTTTTAGGCAAAAAATAAATCTACAATTTTTCTCAAGAGATAGCTTTATAATTGAATATGACACATTTCTCTTTCTGCGATTAGAAATATATATAAAACAATAGCTGTTATATAGTTACGATATTACATTATGGCTGCTGCTATTAAAAGCGTTACGCATAAGAGCATTATATCTGCAACTGCACTTGTACAAGCGACGCGCGACGTTATTATCTGGCGGAATCTGTCAAAGATCGACCGGTTATCGCACATCCACGTCACAACGAGGAAAAAGTGCGGTTCGCGCGTTCGATGATCTCTTTTTATTTTCGTCGACGAGTAACATCGAGAAATGACTAGCTCGACAAACACCGTCTGGTTCGCCCAGATAAAAGGGGTTACCGTATGACGCAATCGTACGTATCGATAATAATGCTCCGGAATATTATTCCATGCCAGACACACGGACTCGCATTTTTCTGATTGCCCCACAAATCTTACTCGCGCTCCGAAATCGCAAAACGCAGTCCGGCCGCGGATCGGCGCGTCTTAACCGCGATCGTTTCCAAGGCGAACCGGGCCGACTTCTCGTGCTCGTCGGCGCGTTTATTTGTTCTCCAGCTACGAGAAATCGAGAAATAAAACTGGAACCCCGAAGGCGACAGTCTGCCCAATTATCGATTATTTCGATCATTTTTATACGAATCAAATATCCGCCAAATTGGACAGCTTATTTTTTCAAATTGTCTTAAAACTATATATTTTTGAAAAATGGAGAGTGTATAAAATTATTATAAACTTTACTAACACAATATCAATTGTCCTTGAAAATATTCAGAATATAAGCTTGTGTATTTATGGATATTACTCGAATATATCTCCAATCATTTTGGTTATTCGCAAAAAATATACATAATATACGTGTAGGTGCCTGGATATCATGTCCATTATCAATCGCTAATTAATCCCGGAAACTTCATATTCTTAATATAAAAACTCTCCAAGTATGTGCATTAACTTGTTTACGCGAATAGAGAAAGTGCGTTGATCGAACGATAATACATCTTACAACGATTCTATGCACAGTAATGCGTTACATTACTTTATTGCACATTATCTTAAAAATGGAATCAGGTATTCGAAAATACCCACTAATTATTTATAATAAGTAAATTGGACATTTAAACTATAATCCCTCTATAAATAGCCAAACATCTTGAAAATATTCGAATGCTGAGCACTATAATTTTATACTCGCGATTAATTAATAATTACTGGCATTAATAATAAATTATTATCGTCTTTGTCCAATCGTATTAATTTCTATAAATTAAATAGAAGGTAAAATATATATTTGACATTAACAGAGTCTAATAATAATATATATAAAAATACTATAGTGTAAAAATGGCAACAGTCTGCCCTAATTCCCCTGTTTGAAATAACATTCTCTCTGATCATTTTTCTCTGATTAATCTAGATAGGAAAAAATAATAAATTATCGTTTTATGGATTATATAATCAGTGCGCGATGCAATCTTATTATCGATTAAAAACGCGCACGATCGGAGAAACTATATATAACTGATAAAGAAAGTATCTTGATCTTTCTGAAAGAAACGCAAATCTTTATCCCTTCTAAGGCATGGAAGGGCATAAATCCCCCTAATATCAGTCCCGCGATTATGTCGATCAACCGCGGCTGTGATTTCCTTCCCCGCTGCCTCTCCACTCGCTATCTCGTCTACGACAGTCGGTCGATCGGGCGTGACTTAACTTAACGACAATGCACTTTGTTCGCGCGGATAACAAAGAAGACCAACGAGGCTTCACGCACAAGGATCTCTAGAGAGAAAGAGAGAAGGAGAAAGAAAAAGAGGGACACACGGGGTGGTGAGAAAGAGAATGAAAGAGAGAGACAGATTCGCGCGCGCGCGACGACGACGAGAGGAGCGGGTTTCCACGCGATGGCGAGAAAGGGAAGAGGAGGGCGAGAGAGGAAGGGGTCGCTCGGTGCAGGGCCTTGGACATGCTGTCCTTGACTCAGCACAGTTACCCCGGACCGAAGTATGACGTCATTCTGCATAACTCGCCTAATTGCATCGTTGCTGCCGCCGCGCTGCACCTCCCCTACTTCGTTCCGACGTTTCCCTTCCCTCCCTCCAGATACCACTCGTCCTCCCCTCCCATGTTATTCCGACGAAGCTCGTGATAACTCTAACTAGAACCCGTCTCGAGAGCGCAGTTGCGTCGCCATGAGTGAGTGCTGCATTTTTTAGATTCGACGATTCTTTTTTTTTTTTTTTCTTTTTTTGCAATGTATTTATATGATCGATTCCGCAAAATTATAATTAAAAATAAGATAAGGCAGGATATAACAGATGCATGAATGAATTCTTTCAGAGGCAAATGATAGATAGCAAATGCCCATTATTTTTGACATCAAAACAACGTAATTTGATGTCCAAATGACGTCATTTAACGTTAAAACGATGTGCATTTGCTACCTATAAAGTATGTTAAATATAACAAAAAATTTATTGCATTAAAATCATAATCTCTTTCAGAGTCAATTTTTACTTGTGTAAAATTCCTACGAATTAATCCGCCTCATTTACTATCTGAAAGAATTCGTTCATTAGTTATTAACTCACTTTTATACATTATGGCAGATATATATATATATATAAGTAACTATGACTTTGATTGATTATTCATTTATTTTTATTTATTTATTTAGTAATAATTGATAATTTATTTAAGGTGTTTCACTTCTTGTATATTATTTCTTAGTCTCTTTAACTAATCAGTCAATTCTTCCTTAACAAATATATGTATCAAGAAAAGCCAATATTTATCGCCTTGTAATATCATATATCTTTGTATTTAAACATCTCAAATTAGAAAATTAAAGTAAATTATATTCTATTATATAGAATTATATTTTCTATTAAAGTAAATTTTTTTTCACATTTAAAATAAATTAAATAATATATCTTAGTTACACATCTGAGAGACTTTCTGAAATTTAATTCGCGGAAAGATCTTCTATTTCAATCGCTTATTCATGATGTCTGGATATTTTTATTAAGGAAAACTAGGCTTTAAATTGGCAAACAGAACTTAATTTTGAAGACTAACACGTAAGAAATGGGACTATCTATGTGTATTATAATATATTATTTTATCATGTTACTCTTAAAATAGCTCTCCATGTTATGACTCTGAAGCTATTTATTACATTGCACTGCGGATACTTGAGCGCACGATTATCGATTCCATATTCATATTCGTTAACATATATCGCACCTGACTGCCTCGCGTTTGAAACGGCGGCGCCGAATAATTTATTCCGGCAGCGTATCCGGCCCGGGCAGCGCAGTTTTGCGATACTCGCCTCGGTCTCGGCTCGCGCGAGTCAATGACATCATTAAGCGACGAGCGTGCGTCGTATGCAACGTGGAGGACGGCCATGGTAATGCGCGAAATACTTTCTCCAAAGTAATCGACAAAGTAGTCGCCGTCTCGTTCGACGTTTCTGTCATGTGTCTCGAGGATAAGTGCATTCGCGTGTCCACGCGAGTCAGCTATTCAGAAAGAGACATAAATCTCGAAGCGTCAACATACAACATAGAAGCCTAGCAAATCACATATTAAAAAAGAACAAAAAAGAGGAAAAAATTACGATTATAAATTTTGCAAAAAGTCTACTTTCTAATGAATCCTGCCTTCAGAAGATTTAAAAATGAGAGAGGGGCTATAGATATTTGCGACCGGCTCGAAATATTTTCCAGTCGCCCCTCATCTTTCTCGCGACCCTGAGATCCGTGCCCTCAACTCGGCGCGGCGCGGCTCGAGAAAAAGACGATGAAGGCGCGAGGTGGATCGTTACGACCCTGAATTGATCCGTATAGCACGCCGTCGTCATTGTCGTCGTCGTCGTCGTCGTCCTCGCGGCCAGCAGCTTCAAGAGAGAGAGAAAGAGAGAGAGAAAGAAAGAGAGAAAGAGAGAGAGAAAGAGAGAGAAAGAAAAAGAAAGAGAGAAAGAGGGGGGAGAGAGAGAGAGACCGACCAGAAAGAAAGGAGTCATCGACTCGCGTTTGACTTGGCCTTCGGCTATTACCGCCTCGGCCAACTGAGCCAAACCTTTTTGCAACGCCACGTAGATAAACAAAGTGTCTGACAGGGGTCGACTTCCCTTCGTTCCCTCCATGATTCCCTTACCGCCGCTGCACGAAAATAGGCGATTATCGATCGCAGGTTCGCCTTCGACCGGCCGGATCCGGAGAGATTATTATTGTTGTTGTGATCGTTACACAATTTATTCCATCTCTCGATCTCCTGCGTGTTTTCGCCACGAGTGAAAAAAATTTTTGTAAAATAACAAATTTTGTAAGACAAAAACTGGCGATTTGTCATTTTCTATTCGCTTTTCTCGCGCGAGCCGTATTATTCTTTTATTATATCGCGATACAAAGGCGAACGTTTGCTATCGAAACATATCGCTCTGAAATAATTCCCGGATTGCAAAATATTTTTTTCCCTGCCATAGCACAGTTAATTAACGTTTGACAGTAATATCGTTTTGCCTGCGAAAGATTGCGAAAATTACGAGAGTTGCTCCAAGAGTTTGACAGATATAAAATGACGACGCGAGAGAATACGATGTAGAAGCACAGCAATCATTACGCGCGAGCGTGTAATCGAAATGTGTGACGCCACTGTCACGAATGGAATACAATTATTTTTATTGCATCTCTTTTTCAAGGACAATCTTTGCAATCGTTGCGTCGGCATCGCTCGTTGGGTTCGATCGAGTCTATATTCGTGAAATATAAAACGCTCAAGGACACAAGGAAAACAAGATGCAATTATCGGAAGCGTTAACGCTAGGTGCAAAGTTACAGTAATAAGTCCAACTGCACGAAAGTGTAACAACTATAATTGCAAGTATCGTTGATTCGATTTATAAAAATCGTATCGTATCATAAAGTCTAGAAATTAATATAACAGAATCGACAGATTGATTCCTGTACAATAATTATTGCCAAATCAAGCTCTGATTCTTCCTAAATTATCCAATTCAAAATTGATATGATTTTCAATCGTTGGCTGTTTAAACAGAATCATTCATCTACTTCAAAGACATATTTCTATATAAGCGCCTTTGCTACGATTTGTAATGAATGTCTAGAGATTTAACAATCCATCGACATTCGTCGTATAAAGCGCAGTTGAAGCCGATTAACAGGTGCAAGAACTCTAATTAGCCGGTCTGCCGGATTTAAATTGCCGCCATTAAAGTCAATAAGCAATGAGAATCGTGTACAACTTTCCACTGCGAGAGTCTTTAATAATGTATTAGTCTGTCACCTATCGCGGCGGAACCATAAAATGTCATTATTATGTATCAATTATTTCTTTTTTCTTCCTTGAATATTTGAGCACAATTAAATTAATTAACGAATACGTCAGGAATTTTTTCGCGAAATGATTATACAAAAATGATAATGCGATTCTTATCGACGCGTAATTATTTAATCAAAATGCTTAAACTTTCTTTTAAATTACCTTCAGTTTCCTTATAATCTTTTCTTCAAATTCAGTTTTAGTTTGCATATTAAAATTAAATAACAAGCGCGAGAAAAAGCACAAGCGGAAATTCGGAATAAACATGATTGATATCCGCGAGACATATTCACGACGCTTTTATTCACGAATCGAATATACATATCGAATATACATATGTAATTGCGATCAGCATAATGGTAAATTTGACGAAAATAATTTACGCAAATTGTCCCCGAATAAAAAATTAACTGCTGCTGCTTAAGTACGATTCGTAATGTGTGTAATTGTATTAATGACAGAAATTTCCGTCCATATATTTAATCACAATAAAAATCATTATTCATATATTTCTTGACCGATTTAATACAAGCTATTCATAATTATTCGCCCGTTAATATTTACACATATTATGTATATTTAATGATATTCGATTGATTTATTGCTAATCTGCAATTCGTTGAGATTTGTTGCGACGTGAGAGAAAAAGGAGAAAGACATTATGTGATATAGAAAGTTTGATGTCGAAAGTTTAAACTAAATATTGTAAAGCTTAAAATAAATATTAGATTATTATATTAAACAAATAAAAAATAGTTTTAAATTACCCTTATAATTATTATCGAACACATACATATTTCTAATTATAATTTAATATATAATTTAATATATAATTAATATATATACAATTCAATATTTACTTAAATGTGTGAGATTTAAAAATTTCTAAAATGCCTTTTACTAGACATTTTATTAAATGGCATTCTCTCTAATGTCTATCATCAATATTTAATACTTGCTAGACATCGCGAAATCTATCACATTCTAAAAATCTTACTATTAAAATGCTATGTTTTTATTATTACGCGATATTAATCAATAATCCGTATTTTACATATATACCAATTTTCATCTAATCTGAATTTCTTGTCTCTTCTCCTTGTAAAGCGTTAATAGCTAATCTTAAAAATGAAGAAATAGAAAAAGAAAGAAATGGTGTTATAGGAGGGGAAGGTCATTGTAATAAGAAGAATGAAAGCGTCCAGAAAAAGAGTTAAGATAAGTGGTAATCACACGCTGATTCATGTCATTGTGAATTTTTTTCACGCGCACGTGATGGGAGAAACGAACTGCTGTCCGTTTCGTGGATTTGCGAGCGCTCGAAAGAATTTCTCCGATTCGCAAGAGAATCCGGATTTAGTCTCTTTATTTCTCTCGCGGGAAAAAAATCGCCCGGTATGAGCAAGTGAATAAGAGAGAGAGAGAGAGAGAGAATTCAAACAAGTACGAGCGAGCGAGCTGCAGATTGCAGATTCGAGCGAGCGAGCGAGCTTTATTGGGAGCGTCTGGATGCAGTTTGGCCGTCCATGACTACGAGACTCCGAAGGTCCCCGGAACATTGACCATTCGGCTCTCTTAAAGGACTCTACACACCAAGGTCACCTATTGAAACTCTCTGTATGCGTCCGCATTTCGTCTCCGCTTCTCCTCGCGTTCTCATCCGCGAGTTTGGATCCCGTTGAAAACATGCGCGAACGAGATGCGGTCAAAATCGCACGATCTATATAAATATAAAATTTTATATTTCAATCTACGCGCAACAGTTTGAATTACTCGCGTCTTCTCCCAAGCTCGGAGGAAATTGTTTACCGCGTTTAATATGCTAAATCCAATATATGCGAAATACAATATACATCTACCGTGTGCTTCTTTAATCTCGTATCTAACTCAAAATGCACTGGAAATAAACGAGACACATACAATCGAGTCTAAATAAACGCGCGATACACGTTTCGCGACGTCCATCGATCGCGATGTGATGGGATGTGTCATCTCTCACGAAAATGAAGCCATTAATCTTCTCGATGGTAGCCGCGGGACGACATGGAGCTTTAAACAAATTTTACGTTTTATCGATCGCGAAATGTAAAATACAGAGGAAGCGCGTCACTAATGTCGAAATGCGAGGCTTTTCCTCGCTCGACAGATATGGCTTCCTTTTCCACATTAGTCGATAATTCGGATTGTAGAGGGGATCCGATATTACAGGCCACGCCATACATTACGACACGTCAATGCTCGTATCTTCGACCGACAAGCCGACGGAAAAACAACATTTGCGACACGATGCCGAATTGTGCTACGGTTCATCATTTTTCTAAAAGCTCGAACGCGATGCAAGTGCAGTCATCGTATATGTCGAATACGTGTGCGCGAAACATGCCAGAAAAGGTCAATGACCAGGGTGTCTGCTCAAATCTTGTAAAAAAATTCCCTGAGAATTCTCTGATCTTCTAGGTATTTTCGTTTAAAATTCCAGGTAAAATAAGAAAATTTGTAGATGCAGCCTTTTAAAATAAGTTTCCTTATTGTATGCGCTTTCTAATGTCTTCTATTCATACGATTACAAAGAAAGTTATCAAGAATGCAGTTTTTCTCTTTTCTTTAATATTGATTCATTAATCGTAAAATTAATTTGGACACTAACAAAGTGCAATATATCACTATATCTAAACGCTAAAGATATATGCAAAAATATATATAAAGTAAAAATGTAAAACAAAAAATAATTTATTATAAACGTCTTAAGGAGTATTAATGAGTACTTGATTTAAATATTATTACAAAATTGAACAATTTTCTATGAAACTTAAGACCTTGACACTAAAAAGAGATCAATAAAATTATCAAAGATAAATTTTGAAAAAATTCCCTGAGTCTCAATAAAATTCCATGAGAATTCCTGGATTTTTCAAGGTAAAAAAAATCCCTGACAATCTCCAGTTTTCCCGGTTTTTCCAGGGAGTAGACACCCTAATGACTGAACTTTACGTCGTACGTTGAAATTTCGGGATAAATGTCTGAACGACCGGAAACGACAGCCACAAGAGTAAAGGATTGAGTTTAGTTCTAAGGGCAACGGACTGCCGATCGACTTTTAAATGTCGCTGTTGGAATGTCGCGCGAAACGAAAGCATAAAGAAAGTTTAAAAATATGAACTTTAGAGAACTGCAGACTCTCTCTCTCTCGCACGCGCAGCAACTTTTGGCACAGCACAAACCGAGAATCTTATAATTTAGCGCGTTAAACGTCCTGTAAAAACGCTGCATCATAATTGCACAATTTATTTTCCATACGATGAGTTGTCGAAAAAAAGAAAAGTTTTCCTGTATATCAATTTGCGACCAAAAATTGAAGAATTGTTTCATTTATGTATCCGCATTTTTTTATTTAAATAATTAAAAATGTATATAAATGTCGCTTAAAATAAATAATGCTTTTGCATGAATAATATTTCCAATGTCGCGTACGGCACGAGGAAATAACACGATGAGAAATATTGTGAAATGTTTGCGCGCGTGTAAGATATATTTATCGTCGAAGCGCAAAAGGAAAAAAAAAAAAAAGAGGGAAATCCCGAAACGCGACGATCGTAACGCGATCGATCGATCGCAGATGCGGTAAGCCTCAGTGTCACAGATAAAACAGCAAACAGATAAAAAAAAAGTGATAAGATCGCGAGATTGCGCGATGCAACGAGGCTTATTAATTGCAATCGCGAATAAATCATGACAGATTGCGCTTTGACGGGTTGCAAAATTCATACGTACAACGTATGCGACACAAAGATACAAGAAGAGGCGGTAAAACGCGGAGAAAGCAAACAAAAAACGCGATAAAATGCCGTCGTCGCCGCGACGAGAATCGGTCGTTGAACGCCGATCGAGATTTATATTCTTGAGACTTATGCATGCGCATATTAAATAACGTAAACATGCCGAGCGTCGAAAACACGTTTCGTCGTCACGCCCCAATTAGTCGTCGGCGGCGTGATTTAATCAGGATTTCATTTGGACAACATTAATTTAACGGAATATCTCTCTTTCTCGTTCGCAAACAAAAATACTTGTTTTTTATTAAATGTAACGATGTTTTTAAATGTAACGTGACGCGGTTCTTTTGGCCGATCGCATTCGCACTTTTCTACGACGAGATCTATTGTAAAAATTCGAAAATTCTTCCGTTAGCATTAGCATTAAATGGGAGATTAAAAAATTTTTTTTTTCGCGACGCTAGTCAAACAAAAAATAAGATGCGAGTCGACGATCCTCGCGCGCACGCGCGATATTTTCAGTTCGCCGGAGCTAAAAACGCGCATCGCGAATTTCGCTTTCAACCGCATTTGGGCTGCGCCGCGTTCTCGGTTCAACGAGGGTCATTCTTGAGTCATAGACCGGACGCGCCCTGGGCCAATGCGCTCTATCTCGCCCTCCCCCTCTTCCTCTTTCTCTTTCTTCCCTCCCCCTCTTTCATCCCTTCATTCTCTCTCTCTCTTTCTCCCCCTCATTGCGGGCTTTGCCTGCCTTCCAGAAATTTCGATGACGAATTCCCGACCGCGAGGCACTCCTCCGTAGCGCCATTCGGAAGGTTATTACAAGTCTCACAATCAGTTAGAGATGCATTCGGAGAAACGCGCAAATTCTTCGAGAATAAAAAGCGGCGATGGTTGAAAGTCACGACATTGTCGTGAAATTGAAGGAAAGCGTGTATTATCATGTTTTATGTATGAGCGCGCACTCTTGATCGCACGGTTATTAATGAGATAGTCATTCTGCGGCATAATAACAATGCTAAATTATAATTTTTTAACTTGAATAAGAAGAAATTTATTTATTCTATCAATTTATTCTCTTCGCATCGATTATATATAATATATATTCTCTCTCTGCAGACGAAATTTCTAATTCCGATTCAATTCGATCCACTTGAATTTATAACGCACATTTATAAGATGAAATAAGTATAAAGTAAGATGCGAACCCCCGCTTTATTTTTAATCGGGGAAAGATGGAATTTCATGTTCTCTCCGTTCTTTCATCGCAACTCGAGAAATATAAAGTCGAAATATACGCGGACCGAAGCCGTGCGAAGGGAGAGAGAGAGAGAGAGAGAGTTCGAATAATCGTTCTATTTTAAGGCCGGATTACACGGGAAACGTGAGTCGGCGACCTGCGCGACGGCCTCATCCCCGGTCACATTGCTGCAACGTGACGGAATCTCCCTCTATTTCGACTACGTTTAACCAGCGTCATTGTTCATCGAACGATGCGCCGCGCGACAGAGTCAAATATACTCGATGCATAAGCATCAGTATCAAAACACAGATATCGGGGGGCCCCGAAAAAATGTTTGCTCGAGATACCGCAATGTGACTGCACCGGTTCACCTCGGTCGGTGCAATATCACGGTGTGAATGACACATGGTGCGTGAAAGGACGGATTTTCAAGCCGTAATAATTCACATTTCTGACCTTCTCTCGGTTATCTCCCAATGTTGAAGAATGATCTTTAGAAAAACGTGTATTCTCTCTTTACGCTTCCGAACATTTACGAGCGCGAGAAGAAAAAATATTTATTTCACAACTAATACAAGTTTTACCGCAGCAAATTGCAATCTATAAATTTTTACATTTTTCGATTTACATTTCAGGTTGTGTGTCCGCATAAAAAATGCATTACGCTCGAGTAAAGAAGGCAAGATTTGCGAAATAAAATTGCAAGGACAAGCGATGCTATATATGTTGTCTGATCGCGCAGCCAGAATCGTTTCGTAACTTTCTAGATGATTATAACGGAGGGCTAAGAAGTCCGTCGCGAGCGCGAAACAAAAGAACGAGAAACGTGCGACCGCGGGAACACGGAGGGTCGTAGATTTCCTCTCCCTCCTTCCCCCTTTCAACACGCATTCCATTCGTTTCCCCTCCGTGCGTAAGCTTCAACCGTGCACATGTATACAGAGAGTGTTTCGGATCAAGCGCAGCAACCAGATGCGACGAATCGAAAATCCAAACGTATCCTCTCATCCGAATTTCACAAATTTACGAAAGATTAAAAAATTCGAGAGAAAGCGATATCTATGTAGATGTAAAAATATCAAGCGCATCCGTACGAATGCACAGTTTAGCATAGTATATAATTTACAAAATCGATGCGTTGAAAGTGGATTATATTCGCATGCGGTGGTGTAAGTCGAGTAGAGTAAACTACTCGCCAACTGAAAATTCCAACATTAATTTCGCAATACTTTCAAGTCAACTAACCAAACACTCTCTGCTCGCGTTTACCTTCTCTTCGCCAACAGACTCTCAATTACAAGTTTTGACAATGCAAAGAAATCACAGGCGGCACTTCACCCTTCGGATTTCTCTCTCCCACCCCCCGCAAAAATAGGTCAAGATCCTGCCACCGCAAGAGCGCGTCCTCGGGGGGATCTCGGAGGTAGGCGAGAAAGGGTGGGGGTGGAGGAGGCAGAGGAGAAAGGAAGCGGTACAGTCTGAGCCAGAGATAGGGCAGAAAGAGAGAAAGAGAGAGAGAGAGGGAGAGAGAACTGCACGCTGCACCGAGTCATCCGTCGGTGCGACGTGGAGGGGAAGTGCACCGAACGACGGAGGTGGGATGATGTCGGGATACGGCGAAGGGCGAGAAGGGGGTTGACAGTGGCGGCGGCGCGACGGCAACCGCCGCTCTGCCTTGAACCTCGCACGGTGCATTGCCCGTCGCTCAAGGGCGTCCGCTGCCGCCTCCCCCCCCCCCCCTTTGCTGTACCACAAATCCTCCTCCTTCTCTTCCCCCTTCATCGACGGCGGCGGCGGCGTCGGCGGTGGCGCGCGAGCGCTCGGTGGAGGCGCTCGACGCCACGTCTCGCCTGCTCTTATCGTCGTCGTCGTCCTGGTCGTCGCTCGATTCAGGAACGATACGAATTTTCGAAAATATTGGCTTTTAACCCCGTTTCCCGGATGATTTCCAAGATATATATTTTAGGATAAATAAAGATTTTTTCAAAAGAGGCGAATTAAAAGTGCTTAGATGTAAGTTGGAAGAGCAAATCAATTTTTTGACTAATATTAACGTCTGATTTTCGCGACAGAAATCTTATTATTATAACAAGTGACTTTAAGCAGTAAATAAACTTCAAACTTTCCATACAAAATCTAATTTTAATAACTTTTATAAACATTTTTCAGAAAAATACAACTATACATTTTAATGATAATAATATAAATCCCTTTTAGAGAAAACACAAAACTAATTGTATTTTAATTAAAATTCTCGACATATTTTTTATAATTATGTGAAAATAACCTATAGAGTAAAAAAAGCTTAGGGGAAACTTTTTGGGAGACTTTTCGCTTTCAATTTCCTATCTTTTAATTTTATCTAAAATTAATCGCATCACAAGTCAGTCATAAATTGTGCATTATAATTATTATAAATTTTACATTCAATCGTGTTTAAGTTTGTCAATTGCACGTTATTCTCTAGCATTAAATTTTTTGTACTGTTCTTTTTAATTTTACGTTTATTACCGAAGGAAAACCGTAGCGTAATGACTTTGTTAGCGAGTATGTCAATACTTCGTAACAAGAAAAAGTTTGCAACGTGTGTGCTCGCGACGTTAAAATCAAGGTCGCCTTGCTGCAAGACTATTAATAGTCCAATGTTTGTTGCTCTAAAGCAGAGCGAACGGATGTTTCGATAGGTTAATCGACTTTCGGTATTCCGCTCATCGTCGTCTTTATAGGCTCACCTCGAGAAAGATCGACTACACTGTGTTCATTCAAGGGCGGCAACGTTTTCGTCGCCATTGGAGAAAGAGAGACTTGTATCATTGCAAAAAATACCCGCATAGCGGATGCGCACACTTTGACTTTATATATTATTTATAAGGCCTAACCTGATTAATTAACCTGACAAGTTTATTTTAACTCTCGCGCGGAAATGTTTCCAAACACGGTGATTAACGAATGAATGCATGTTATGTATGCATTTTTACAAAGCTCCGCTATGCAAATTCATGCGCGCGTGACGTCGTACAACAAAAAAATCATACGAGAAAATTTATTGTAAGACTCACCGGAGCTGTCCATCGGTGATTCCTCTGCATCTGTAAACAAAAGAAAAGATATTTACAATAACAGCCAATTTTAGTTAAGCGCAACTTAAGTATGTGCAATGTAATTTAAAAACAGCAATTGAATATAATAACGTATAAATAAATTTTAAAATACAGATTTTAATACATATGTAAATGCAATAAATAAATATAACAATAAAAACAATAAATAAATTGTTAGATAAAAATAAAGTACCGCGTTTGAGAAATTAAATTTAATCAAAATTTCCATCAACACTGAATCACTAATTAATTCTCTACAAATCGACAATTTCATCAGCTGCTTCTCGTTAGGAGAAGCGGGAAAATAAAGATAGATAATTCGCTCGAGAGATTGTATAAAGAACAAGGTAAACGACGCTTATCGATTAAGACCGCATCCCGCGTGCGAGTGACAGTAGAATAAAGGCAGTAACATACACTCGATATTGCAAACTGGCGTGAAATCAAGTGATTCACTCACTCACTGACTACGACATTACATTACCGGGCAGCGCGTGTGTCGTTGTATTTTCCCATGACAGCCGACACGATGACACGAAAGCCTAGGAACTGGTTACATCATTCGTGCAAACGTGACTACTCTCGCCGGAGAGTTTCCAGTGTCGGTCTCGCATTATCGCATTAAAATCCAATATATGTATAATAGAAATCGATAACACATCTACGTTACGTATCCTGAATACGTAATCACGCTACTCATCAGTCAAAACGCTTTGTCTTTTCGATAAACTGCAAAATCGAATAAAGAATGTATAAAATTTTTTTTTAAATACATTCTTTTTTTACGTATCTAGATTTAGAAAATTACGTTAATTTTTAAAATTGTTTTGCTCGAATTTAATTTGATAAATGAATCGTCAGAAGCCAGAATTAACTCGATAATATCGTCTCGTTCCAATTACCTCTAATAATCTCTTTCGTTATATTAGACGACGATCTAACGGCGAAATTATTAAACGAGACTATCGGACGAGGAAAAAAACGAGCAAAAGAGCAAAGTGATATGATGTAGCGCCGCTGCCTGCAGAAGCGTCTCTGTATGACACAAGAACCTAGCAGTGCAACTAGTAGTTGCATAATCGCTTGCATTCTTCGTACTTGTCTCGCAGATGCATTCCAACCCCGGTTATGTAGGCGACTTTTTTCATACTTGAAGTAACGCCATCCGCATTGCGTTTTATTTCGTAAATCAAATTATTCCAAACGCTCGATTAATTAAGAGTGGCATTCAAAATAATATCTTATACAAAATTGAAAAATTTATCCATTATTTTATTTCACGAATGTTTAATACACATTCTATTTTGGAAAAGAAAAAAAATATTTTTTCAAGAATATGTTAAATATAGCCTTTATCACAGACTACTAATCGCATTGCAAATGCAAAAAATATTTCTATAATAAATGCAAGCAGTTGTGTAATTCACAAAGTGATTTATAATGACATGTCAAATAAATACTACATCGTTTGACGGCGAATACATGGCAAACACAATTTTTTCGAACACGTAATGTCGGTTGATAAAAGAAAAAGAGAGCAAGAGAGAGAGAGAGAGAGAAAGAGAAAGAGGGAAAGGGAAAAGATAGGCGGTTGGGGCGAGTTCGCACACATACACACAGACACACACACATTCACACACACGAGACGAGCGGAGGCAACAGAAGGCGAGCGAACAGGACGGAAGGAAGGGTGCCGCCGTCGCGCGGGGGCCGCGGTGGAGAAGGTTGAGGTTATAATACCATTGGAGCAGTGGCCGCATGACCTTGCGTATGCGTCTAGGTCGATGAGCCACGGTCATTAGACGTCTCGACCGCCGAATCTTCGTCGAATTTCGTGTGCGACAGTACAGCGCGCAACGGTAGGAATTATTCCATATGTAATAAATCGCGCGAGAACAATTCGCTCAGCACATCAGGTGCCACATTAAATAAAGATTTACGCAGTGCGATGTAAATTTTTCGATGAAAAAACTGTCCACTGTCCAAACAATGAAATATATTAAATTTAAATGGTTTAAATTTATTTCCGTGTCAAAAGAGAATTTTTGGAATTTCCTTTGGAATGTTCAAGTTAAAGCGAAGTTTCGGCCTTTAAGATGCGACGATATACAATTAACAGCATTTTTGTATTCGAACGGGACTTTGACTTTTGACTGTCTCGCACGTGTTTCAGTAATGTCGATCTGAATTACAATCGAAATTCTTTTACGCGGATTTATGACGAAAAATTTGGGACTTGAATAAATCTGAGGAGCCAAAGTTGCATCGCGTAAAAACGACCGTGCACGTGCATTCTCGTTCAAGTCCAACGGCGTTTCAAAGCGCGTGAGGTAAAATCGACAGGCAAGCGATCTTTGATACAAGACGGTCGGTCGGTTGCACCGCGCTACTCTCGTTGCATAATCGCCGCATTCCCGGTGCTCGGTAGGGCTTGCGATGCACGTATGTAGGTAGGTAGGTAGGGCGCATCCGAGTGTACGAACATACGCACGCACGCACGCAAGCATCGCCATAACGCATGCATGATGCGATGAATATGATAGATACACGGACAAAAACCGGACACACATATTCGCCCATGAACCAAGTTTTTTCTTTTCACACAAATCATGATCAACAATTAGATGGACAACGAAAATATGCATGTCTATTTATAAATAGATTTCACAATCTTGCAATTATAAATGCACGAGGAAAATAAATTATATTGTGCATAATTATTTTAAATTAATAATTATACACAATATAATATATTTTCTTTTTTATGACAATCTGGAATTTCAAGTACATTCGTTGTTTCATTCGAATGAGATCATTTCTTCGAAACGATTGGTAATAGCGTCGTGAATCACGATTTGCGCAAACGCGATATTACAGAAGAGGAGAAAATGAGAGGAACAAGAGAGAGAAAGAGAGAAAGAGAGAGAAACAACTGACGCGGGTGACCTTGCACATGCGAGTCTGGAATAAGCCTGGAAATAAGCCTGAACCGACATCGTCGTTTCCATCGTCGCGAGGAACACAGCCTATCGCCTCCCTTCGCTAAAAGCGAAGGTCCAAGATGCAACGCTACAGTCGTATTTATAAATACCCTCGGCGTTTCTGTCTCCACTCGTTTTATGAACGAACGAGTCGCCGCGAAAAGATGTTACGAGATGCATACAGAAGAGCGTATAGAGGCATTTTACAAAATGCAATCGCAGCCAAAAGCCGAGAATAAACTATTTCTACGCGTGCAAAAAGAAAGAAATTTACGTTTAAAGTTTCCAAGAAACATCAGCCTCCGAGATCATTTGGAGAATGAACAAGATATACGAGTTTTTTAAAAAAAAAGCTCGCGTCACATATTTTCGATAAAAGCTTTAATTTCGCGTGTATCGTTTACAAAATTCTCGCGCAGCGAGAATCGCCCTAGAGTCTCTCTCTCTCTCTCTTCCTTTCTCTCGAATTTCAAAATACGATGCATCGGCAACTTTTGTTCCTTTCTACGAATCATGATGCATCATTAACTGATTACAAGACGAAACCGACATTTGACGAGGCTAAAGTTTTTACGACGCACGGAAAAAAAATATAGTGATGCGAGATAAAAACGAGACACCCGAGTGCGCATATCTCCATTCAGTCGAATGTATCCTGCTCCGATATTGGGTTATGAATTACCGAAATCAGTTAAACGGCGATAAGAGAGAGATTCGCGGTCGAAACGATACACTTAAATAAAGCGTCTCCCGCAAAGCGTATATCATGAATCGATTTCAGGGAATTTTGCCATCTCGAATGTTTTTCGAGGAAAATGTGTGTATCTCTGTCGATTACATGTTCAAGTTGATCAAACGATGCTGTAAGTCGATTCGTTGTTACTGCAATCATCGTTACTCCGCGTTACACACACATACATACATACACACACACACACACACACACACACACACACACACACACACACACACACACACACACACACACACACACACACACACACACACACACACAAAGTGCACGCAAACGACACGACACAAGATGGATTGCAATGTCATACCACGAAAAACAAGACGTCAGGTTCATCGTCCTGATCACCTTAAAACAGTTGCGCGTAAACATTTGCGAAATTTCGTCTCGCTCTTATGAGCGCCTTTATTTAAACAGACATTCGAAATAATTAAAACCGTGAAATTTCCCTTATCGCCTCCGGCGCATTTATGATATTTCGAGATAGTGACTACGTCACTGTTATATAAAAAAAAAAGCTGTTACGAAAAATCGAAAATTCTTGACCTATGATACTGTGAGAATATTGCATAACGTTTCGCAAATTTGCTTCTCGAGTTGTCAGCTTATCAATCTGAGATATTTATGTTATATAATTTTTGTACATATTAAACACATTATGTATTAAAATCTTCCAACGCCAATATTTGTGTACTGCTATAATCTTTGACCTTGGAATAAACACTGTTGCTTAATACATAGCAGATTAACTCAATCAATTATTTTTTTCACAAGTATCAATTGTATATTATCAACGTCAAAAAATTGTTTCTCATATTTGATAAATCTGTATTATTATTTTTATTTAATTTTTACGTATTATTATACATCTCTCTCTCTCTCTCTCTCGAGAGAGAGAGAGAGAGAGAGAGAGAGAGAGAGATTTCGTTAATCATTATTGCTCTAACTTAAAGTTGTACTTGCTACGTTATTTAAAGAAAAATATATTTGATTGTACAACTAGCTTTTAAATAAACAACAAGACAAATAAAGTAAAAGAGCTAAAAATGACAGCAACATGTCTGGAATATTTTGTTAATATTCTAGAATTAAACATGGCGATATACATGTATGAAATGCAGCCCTTTTTGCAACTAGACAAATTTTAACGACAATGACAACGACGACGACGACGACAACCACGGCTGGGCTTAAGTGTCGGTGATCTCACTTTCGGGGAATGCCGTCCGGACGTTTCACCAAAGTGCATCGTTCGTTGTCGCGACGATATCGACCTCTCGTATCGCAGTCGAGTCGAGTCGCGCCGCGACGTCCGTCTCTCTCGCGGGGTCAAAAATAAACGAGATTCTCTCGTGGTGTCGGCAAGAGGTAAAGAGGGGGGGGGGAGGGGAGAAAGAGTAAGAGAGAGAGAGAGAGAGAGAGCGAAATTGCGTCTCGCGCGCCTCGCCGCGCAAAAGGAGTATCGATCGCGTTATCGCCGGCGCGCGTTGGACGGCCGTGAAACACGCACGCGGTCTGGCGTACATTTTATTCAATCCCCGGAGGAAGCACGATATTCAGAGCGAGTGACATAAGAGGTGCCGCCAATCGGTTGATCGAGAGAGAACGCACAACAGTGTAACATCAGGTCAATGCCGATATCGCTTGCGACGCGACATTGACCAAGGTCCGGTTTTAAAATTACTGATAGCAATATGTTACCGCGCGCTCATTGCCGATAAGAGTACGCGCTGGTGATGATAAATTTAGAAAAAAATAACAAATATTTATTAAACAAACAAATTATCGGGAAGAAGAGGAGAGACCTCGAGAGTGTCCAATCAAGAGAGATATTTTTTTCTTCGATCTCTATTTCCCACACATAATCACGCGACACCCTGTATAAGATTATTAATGCCGAGGCAAGGTCTCTTGGTTGAAATTCGCCGAAAAAATTTCGCGGCAGACGATTACGTAAGAGAGGATAGCGATTACTCGCAATTAAACGATCGACCGATTTGCCTTTGTCGAGAGAGGCCGATTGTCTGTTACCCGATTAATTGTTTTCCGTTCTTTTTCTGCAGTCAACCAATCGTCCGTTATCAGACCGCGCCTTCGCAACGATCGAGAGCAAACAAATCGAGAACAAATGTATCGACAATAAAATCGCACACGCGCTTGCTAACATTTCTCTCTCTCTCTTTCTCTGTCGGCAGGATGCACATTAATAAGATGTAATGTGGATCGTACCTTTATCTCGTTACCCTCACTCTTAACCCTCTTACGCAACTTATATATATACGTGCATCTCGAGAATAACATCAAGGTTCGAGAGACGAACGTTCAATATCTATATCGAGTAATATCGACAAAGTAAACTTTTTTCCAAGGCAGACCTTCGCGGCTATATGTATATATGTATATGTATAGATTAATCGTTCGGCTCGTCCAACATTTATATTTAATCCCGTACGCGATGCTTCGCACCTTCTTTTACGTAGCCATTTGAGGCGATAAAATAAGACGCGTGTCGCCCTAACAAATTGTACAAAGTACGTGTCGCTTAGAGAAGACGCTTCTAACGCGCACACCTCGCGCACGTCAAGAGTCATCCAAACCGGTTAAGGGGGCTAACCCGAAACCGCATTTCTCCATCCGTCGATTCGTCGGGATGCGGCGGGACGTGAAGGGGGCAAAAACGATGGAGAGAAAGAGAGAGAAAGAGAGAGAGAGAGAGGAATAGAGAACGAGGGGATGAGCGATATCGAAGTGATTCGGAACGACTTGCAGCACGATCAGAGTCGATGCGAGTCGAGAGAAAGAGGCGATGGTCGTAATTAAGAATTTGCTAGTTGCAACACAGTCGAGGACTGCCCACGCCTGTTTCGATAAACACATCGCGATCGTGGGAATGGATTTTAACGGCCAGACAAGAAAGAAAAGAGTGGAGCAGGAAAGCGATAAGAAAAAAAATCACGATAAAAAAAAGAGAAAAAATTCAAGGAAATTTCTCTATATAATCAACAAGGGAGAGGGGACTGGCAAATTTCTCTCTTGTAATCTTTCGATATGACGTTCTTCTTATCAGATATAATTGTGAACATTGGTAATAGAAGAAAAAAAAATATATAAAAAACAAAATCTTTTCAATTTGTTATAATCTTTTAATCGTAAATAAAATTATAATGAGTAATTTTTCACGAGATAGAGAATGTATATTGCTACATGTATATTAATGCATGTAATTATCATGCACGAGAATAAACATAGGTAATTATTTTCCTCGTAACGATAACGTCGAGTACTGTGACATCATAGGAATTATATTTCGACGAAAGATTTTCGATTTCTGACGAAGATATTAATAATGACTTACGCGATGAGAGATTTGTCGAGCGATTACGCGGAGATTCGCGCGAGAATTGCGAGAAGAAAGCGAGGAGGAAAGAAAGAGAACTCGCTGCGTAGTAGAGTAGGAGGGCGTAGGAAAGAGAGAGATAAATGCAACGCAGCGCGGCGCGAGCGAGACGGCAATTCGCTCGCATGATAGAGCAAGGTGCAATGCTCGGCACCGGCGATGCACAAACAGCGTCGGACGTCGCGGTCCGCACCAGCCAAGGTCACCCGGGTAATGTCCCGATGCCCCCTATGCAGGACAAATTCAGCCACTCGGCCGAAAGCTCTCGAGAGCTCCGCCACGAGCGCGGCGGCGCGTTGGCGAGACGAGAGGAGGAAACCGACCTCTCTCCCTATCCACCCCCCCTCGGGACCCGTCTCTCTCCCACCGCACCTCCCCCTTTCCTCTGGAATCTGCTATTGAGGGGGAACCCTGCGGTTAAAGCCGGTGCAAGCGCTCGTTCGCGCGTTCCGAGCAGACAAGAACGCGTTATGCAACGATTGGGCTTGTATGATCGTCCAAGTACATTAATCCTCCTCCATTCGCGTAACAATTTATCGTTTACAAACTATTTATTAGATATGGAAACAAAGCGTTTAGAGAGAGTTTCGCTAAAAAAAAAAATTAAACATTTGAAAATTTATTTTTCATGAAAATAATATGAGTACGAATAGAGAAGAGAATATTTATTTAACAATAATTTGTGTTACGAATTGAAGTAATAATGTAAAAAAAAGAGAGGTTCATCAGAAATTCTTATCTTCTGAAATTTTCAAATTTATATTGATTATATTTCAAATATGTTGTTTCACATTATTCACATTTATTCCTATTATGCATAATGAAATTAAAGAAAATTTTTTAAAGCGACTAAACAAATATGCATTTATTTCAACAATAATAACGTTTACTTTGAATTAATTTACAAAAATTAACATAATTTGATAAAACATGAGTAAGAACAAATCTAAAAGAGAGATTTATATTTAAAAAAAAAATCGATTAAATAGAAAGTAATCCGATATACACAGTTTTTGATATTGATGCGTGTAACGTATCAGTCACCTAAATTTATTACATAAATATACGTAAGAGTCTCGGTGAAAAGGATCAGGTTCGATAAACACGGCGAAAGAAATGGAGTGTCTACACGTGTTGAGCGTGTTTTTTGCATACCAAAAATCATAGAGAGGGGCGAAAAAAAACGGGCGCCATTGCGCGCTCACGCACGTTGTGCAGCAGCACAGCACGCTATCTACTTATTTTTATGACAGACGCGCACGCGCACGCACGCTATCGCGAGCAGCTTCGCGGAATATATATTTTGTTTGTGGCGCATCCGTCCGCTGACGAAACCGGATGACGCTCTTGGGTTTGAAAGAAATTTAAACTTGTCTCTTTAATGAAAGACAGCACAAAGAATAATTCAAAAAGAGGGACGCGACCCTTTATTCAAACAACGCGTTCAAGGAATGTTTAAATATCCTTAAATTATTTTTTCTAAATGAAAAAGAATCCAAAAGGAAATCCCACGAATATTAGAATTTTGTACGACTGAAGTTATTAAAGTCTGGAATCTTGAGACTTAATTTTCGATATTACATTTTCCAAAACGTAAAATCTATTTTAAGGTTCATCCTGAGAGAGTATAAATTTCCGAAAACATATTCGCGCCGCATTTTTTAAATATTTTCATCGAAGAACATGTAGCGATAGAACGCGGATAGTTTTCGAAAATTTAACCGTTAAATCTTTCTCTTTTTCTCTGAAACGTTCGCTTGGTGTCTGAATTTTTCGCACTCGAAATCTTTGGCATTTTAGACTCGCAATGTCACAAGAGAGAGATCTCAAAAGAGCATCAACTGTTACGACATCGTATTAACGGAAAAAAGCTCGCGTGGATTCTCGAGAAGAGTATGCCGTTTGTTTCCGACACAGAAAACGCGTCACTATCTTGGCCGACGCCCAATTAAACGCGTTCTTTTTGTAATATCATCATTGTTGACGCTATCGCCCGTCTATACCACATATTCTGCGAATAAAATAATGAACGCTGCATAGTTTTGTGGAAAAACGATTATTCACTCAAACCAGCCAGCGAATCCTTCTCGAAACGAATGCGTCCAATTTTTCATCCAAAATTTAATTACCACGGCGACGGTCGTTAGAATTCACAATGACGCAACGCTTTATATTCCCGTCGAATCGATTATTCCACAATGCCGCGTATCAATCGGCAATTCAAGTCACATTTCCAAGTAATTGATAGATTACCCTGTTTGTTTTTCCGACGCGACTCGTGTCGGCGAATTTCGCGAAAAATTACGCCATTCGAACGTAAAACGAACTCGATATATAAGCGCGTATTATCAAAACGCGTTATCTGTCGCTCATTATTTATGCAAGACGTGCTGTTTAACGAGACGCAAAGAGATGAATGCGGGCTGTCCAGACTTAAAAATAGACCACTTTACGTCGAATCGCATCTGTTGCATCCGTTTGGCGCGTGTCGCGAGACGTACTTTCCTTCTAACGACTTTACAAAATTATAGCCGTGATACATGTGTGTGTAATTTAGTTCGGCACGTGGCTTTGTTTACCAATGAACAGGCAAAGCACAAATTGCGGCTTTCGCATTAACGCGGCATGTGGCGATATTATTTCGCATCATTTCCCGTCTTGATTTTCGTCGACGTTGCCAATTTGATTGCTCTCAGATTGCTTCATAAATTAATCGTATAATACTAATCTAATTGCAGACGAGAAATCTCACGAGTGTGTTAAGCAACGATATTTTTAATATTTTTATATTTTTCGAGATTTTGACATATGGCATTATTATTTCGCATCATTTCGGTTCTATCGATGTTGCAATTAATTTAATTGCATTCTCTTAATAAGTCAGTCGTATTAATAGTGATTTAGTTGCAGGCGGAAAATGTCACGCGTATATCGAACAATAAAATTATTTTTTAATGTATAATATATTAATCTAATATATTATGCGAAAAATATTCCGTTCAGCACTTGACACATTTAAAACAAAATATATTCTAAGAGAAAAAAAGAAAGCGCTAAAAGAGATCTCATAATTGCGATTACTCTATTTATAAAGAGTTGCAGCAATTTTCATCATTTTTACATCAAGAACGATTAACATCGGACAGAATCATATCGCCATAAAAATATTTGTAGAAAAATAACAATATTAGGATTACTGTCTCGTCTCGTACTACGTCTACAAATACATTTTTCATTTATTTTTGCCGCGTCCGGCAAAAACGAGAAACCTGAATTTCGTCATACGTAAGCAACGGATTTGCATTAAAGGTTTGCCAAAAAAAAAAAAAAATTACGTCTATGCATTTTGCGAAAACCATGGCATATAATGACACACTAACACTGACATAATAACAGTCCATAAAATGACACACCGATATTCAAGATTATATGCGTCACATAAATTTCGATGCAACTACGATCTTACAACAGATCTTGCAACAGAGAACTTGCTAAAGTAACATTAAGTAAAAAGCGCAGGAGCACGAAAACAAAATAATCAGAAATGCCAAAAATATCAGAAATAATTTTCTCTTAAAAATGATGCGTCTCTCTCTATAGAATAGAGCCTTTTTCACAAATATGATTATTCAAACATTCTGTTCATATCTTTGCATGTTATTTTTATAAACCGGAAGAGACATTATACAAAAGACAATATATATCAAAACGTGACATAAATCTCAAAATAAAATTTATATTACAATTGATTTTTAATTTACATATTTTTATCTCGTTAATATATGTACATATAAAAAATTCTATGTATTTTTAAATTATATACAGACAAGAGGGAAGAAATAAGTGATATTCTCGTATAAACCGAGTTTTCTGAAAGAAATAATGTTTGAGTTTGTGAAGTAAGTAGATTACAAAATTTGACGAATCCGAATCAAGTTTGTTCAGCTCGCAAACGTCATTTGTCAATGATTAACAAAGTAAATGGCATTGCGAGAAATTTGCACGGCAAGAATCGAACACGAATACATACACGCAGAGATGAATGCAAATTTATTCATATTCATAGACTCGAGGGAACGCTAGCGGAGGGAGGACAATAATATTGTAGCGCGCAGTTTATGAACCGTGTTCTCTTCTTGTAAGTTATTTCCATCTCGACAATCCGACCAGATACGTTCCTCAACGTACAACGACCCGTTCGGTTCCTATCGACAGATATACCTCTCCCCCCGCGATGCCAACTGATTAAAATCGATCTTTCTCGATTGTGTAACGCTGTCACGATAAATGATTGAGATACACCGATGCTGATGCATCGGTAAATCTTTTGTAAACACGGTATATATTTAAACTGTCTGTTCGAAATGTAATAAAGTTTGTGTAACATCAATCTCTCTCTCTAAAATTTTTATTTTAGAGATATTTTTAACAAAACAATGGAAAGCGTCGTCTTTATAGAAATTTGATTTGACGTATAATCGTTAGAATATTTGATTTGAAAAAAAAGCCGTAATTTGGATGTACATAAATATATGTATATAAGTTACTCTTAATACACATACTGGCCCTTATTTTACGATAGAAATTTAATTTTAGAAAACTTAATAAACATCACGACGCATCGACACGAAATATCGATGTAAATTGACAATTTGCAAAAAAAAAGACAACGGTTCTACGAAATCTTGTATAAAATATGCGAGATGTGACATAATATTACATCGAATTCGCATTCGTTGCATCTTTGTCTCGATTTACTTTTTTTTTTTCCTTCTTTTTTGTTGTTTCCTGCCAAGGTCGGACTGACATTTTCGCATTCGCGGACCTCGCCTTTCTTTCGCGAGCGCGCTATTTTTAATCGAAATTTAAGATGCCATTGCACCGGACGAGACGCGTCAACGGACGTCGTCGACGGAATCAAAGTCGAGCGAGTGGGTGGCCGCCCTCGAACGAGCAGCCACCGAGAGAGCGACGTAAACACATATGCACGCACACCCGTGCAAGTGCGTTGCTATGGCACCAGCCTGTAAGCACCGCCTAGGACAGGTCAGTGACAAAGCAAGGTCACGTCAAGTGCTTCGAGAGCTTTCAGCGCGCGTCCGATTCCCTCTCGCTCTTGCTAGGAAGCGAGCGAGCGAGCGAGAGCGAGAGAGAAAGAGAGAGAGAAAGGCCTCGTTTCTTTCAATCCTTTTCTTTTTTCTATAATCCGATGCAACATGCAAAAATGCATGAATTAATCACATTCCTCTCGTATTTAATGCGCTTTATCACCCTTCGCGTTGCTATCGCGAGTTTCGTAGATAATACGCATCAATTTTTTACGCTTAGCGGGCGAACGATTAAGACATTTGTTTGTTACATCCAGATGCAGTTGTCTAGTATCACGATATCCATCCAAGTATCTCCTTTGTCTCGCGATTCGAATGGATTAGGTATTCGCGGACAGTACCCGAGAACGAAAATTCGAGGAAAAAGATGCAGTCATCTCCCGTGAGAGGGATATGGCAGGATGCAACGATCCAGCCTGTCCAAGGCAATCCGGCCGACGATGTGTGTATAGCGCCAAAAAAAAAGTCACGCGTTTTCGTTAAGAATAGACATGGCAGGTGCACATGAGCATTGTCATGCGAAAAGATCGTAAACAATTCTCCTTTGCGGCTTCTTCGCTTAATTATTTCCATCATATATGTGCCCTTTTTTCCCACAATTTCTGCATGAAAATTTGAATCTATAAATTTTCGGAGAAATTAATTAGGAAATTATAATACAAAGTCTACACAGAATTTTTAAATTTAGCGTACCGACATAAAATGCAGAGACTCTGTTTGAATTATATCTTTTGCGATTAAAAAAAGTTGAGAAATTTATGATAAAAATGAGTAGAAAAGATAATTTAATTTACAGTGTCCCATCGCGAATATCTCCAGATACATTTCTTCGAGTAATTTTCGTCAGTGAATGACAATTTACATAATTCAACGACGCTATCCGTCGATCGCTTTCACATTTTTCCGAGTGCGTTTTACGTAAAGAAACAATGCGCCTCCGCGTGAAGGGAAAAAAAAATAAGAAAAACAACTGGCAATGTTACGATGTGAAAGTGGCCGATAATAGAGGCGACATGTGTGTGTCTGTGTGTGATCGCATGTTGTAATTAAATTAATGACTGAATGGCTAATTTCTCCCGCCAAGTCTTTGTTCTCGTTCGTGCAATTTTTCCCTCTCCTGCTCCGACTCTAACAATAAGTAGCCAGTCATCAATTTTGTGATTGTTGAGCAATTTCCACCATCGATTTAATTATAGCAAAGATTTTCCGCGAACGAGAAAAGAATATGCCAAACAAGTAGAGATAAAACGATCTCCAAGATACGATCGCGAAAAATACTAAACATGTTTATACGATATTTTTTTAATAACACCAATGGGGCAATCTCGTTTCATCGTCATCTCATCATGTTTCGCTTAGATTTTTATCGTATAAATCGTCAGAGTATGGAAACATGTCTACGCGAAAATGGACAAAAGGAAACGTCGCAATCGTGGGACAAAACAGCGTGTCGTCGCAATTATATTTTTCAGCAGCGCGAAATTAAAGCAATAATATTATGCCGCGGAATGACGTCGCCGACTGTTTATCGAACAAGGTAAAGGCCGGCTCGTGTGTTCGCCGATATATTTTCCTCTTCTCTCGCCTAACTAAAACGCAAAATGACTCTGCGTTTTTCGCGTCTGGTGAATCACAACAACGCCAAATTGATTACGCAAATCGAACAAATAATTCCTCACCCATCTCTTTATTATCTTGAAATTATCAAAAATATTTGTGCAATCTCTAGTAACAGAGCTATTGCGATACTGACTGATAAGTTTATATATCTCTTACTAATCTGTTCTATTTTATGCTCATCTATTTACTAATCTAAGGTTTTTCTCAAACATTGTACTTTTCAGAAACGCAAGTACGATAGGCACAGTCAAGTATATAATTGTTTGTATTAATCTTTGTGTGTTTCGTTTGTCTTTGGAATCTCGTGAGAGGTAAAACCCACGTGAGAGTGCTGTCAGATGTTTCGGCCACGTCAATTTGACCATCTGAATTTTGTAATGTTCAGAGATATTCGTCATTCGCATTTCTTTTTATTCTCTTAGAGTTGCCGTTAGAAAGGCAGGTAACTACGCGAAATTAATAAACAATTTATCGTAATTCTTTCACCAAATAAATATTTTTCAAGCATATTTAATTTGCATTAAACTGTTGTTAAATTTTTATTAATATTGAATAAATGCACGAAAATACATTCATTTTCTACATTAGCTTAAAGCCTATGTTTGATTTTATTCATCATTTACAAATGCTCTCGCATGTCTCATTAACGTCTAATAGTCTATCAAGTATGACACATAAAAGCAGATATATTTTACATCAAGTTCTTCTCATAAGCCACATGTTAGATTCAACTTTACTGTAAATACGTATCGTAAATACGTATTTCCTGACATTCGAATATCAGCTAAATCCCTGAATAATCCAGTCAGTATTTTACTCCAATCTGAATCTTACAATTAGTCGCTGAAATTTAAACATACGATTCTCGCATAATCCAATTCGTCACGTTCCGGATATCCGGATTATCCTAGCAACCGAATAGTTTGAAATAACTCGAATATATTTAATTCTTTTCAGACATGTACTTAAGCTGGACGTGGAAAAATTGAAAAATTGAAAAATTTATTATTGAAAGTTTGACTGACGCGAAACAATGAATGATCGTGTAACGAGACTCGTCAACGAACAAACAAACGAAAAGGGGAAAGGCAGCGGGTAGACTAGAGTGAGAGTTTCTCCAGAGGTCATTGGCAAGCGACGGATTTACGTCAACGTCAGTGCGAATGAAACGAGCGGGCTTTCTTCGATATTCTCCGCGAGCGAAATCCTATCGACGGGCCATAACGAAAACTGTGCAATTATTTTCTTACGAGAAGCACGATGCTTTGTGTCACACAATGTATTGGTACATGTTAGAAAAAGCAATCGGTCAACCTGCTGTCGCGTTTTTTGAAATAAAGAAAGCAAAAGTTCCTCCTCTTGCGCGCAACGGATTTTTAATATTTTAAATCAATTGGTTATATTAAAAGAGAGAAAATATCGAATATATCAAGTAAATCGAGAAATAAAGAACTAAGAATTTCTAGATAAATAAATAAATTCGGTAATGTCAGAATATTAACGTTAATTAATGAGAGACATAGAATGATTTATTACTTAAAAAAAAAAAAAACAATGGCAAGACATTATTTCGCGTCTCGTCCGCAGATTTACCCTCGGAACAAATATGCCGGAGAAAGTGAGCGCAAATAAGGAAAATCGTTTTTCATTATGTGCGGGTTTTCGTCACAACAAAAACGACAAAATCGCGTTTGGGCAAAAAATTCACACAACGTGTCGATCGCATAAAATAAAAATAACATATGTAGTAACTATTCAAGTTTTGCGCTATGTAGTTTTTTTCTTAATAATCATTAATATATATTAATATAAAATCTTCATTAATTTAATATCGACTCGACATAAATATTCGGATTAAATAAGGAAAATATTGGATTACACCGATTTACGATTTCGCGGGAATCACGACGCAACGAGATCCGGTTCAATTTTGATCGGAAAGAAAGGGCCTTTGGGCGCGAAATCGAGAGAGACGGCTTACCTGTTCGTGACATAACGAGCGAAAAACATTCATCGTCGTCGTCATTTTCACCGGTAAATATTATGACGCGGATTCGCCGCCGCCGGGCAACCGAATGACGGCAATGACGACTCTCACCAGACGTGAGCGTAACAAAGGGAGAAAGGAGACGCGACACATGTCAAGGAAGGAAGAAAGGAAGCAAGGAAGGAAGGAAGAAAGGCAAGGAGGGAGGAATCGCGCGCGCCACCGCCGCCGGAAGAAAGACGCGCCGTGTTGCGACCAGTGTCAGTGGCCTTGCTTTCTGCGACCCACTTTCTACGCCGGTACCAGCGGCGAGAATACCCGCTCACACATATAAATGCGCGCGCGATCGCGAAAAGCGCCGGCAATGTCACATTATCATGAAAAAACAATGTCGTGAAAAAACTCGTTTGGCGAATTTACACACTCGGAGATACTATAAGTACGTATAACACATCTCGAGGACTACTGGGTATATTAATTATTGACTCTCCAATAATTGAGAAATGTCTGAAGAAAGACAAAAAGAATATAAGATGCTAAATCAGCAAATATTATAATTCGTTAATTTTTTACGTACAGGAGGAAAATGCGATAACGTTCGGCGAATTCCATGTCAAAGATTCAAACAGCTTTTTATACAATCAAACAGCTCATCGTCAATAAAAAGGAAATTAACAGGAAAAAAAATTTTAAAAAGACAAAAAGAAAAGTCTTGCAAAAAGTCGACAATTTGTAACAGTCATTACAAATCAAGTGCATAAAAAAGTATCTAAAAAAAGTGTAGAAAAAAGAAAATCTAAATAATAAATGTTGAATTATTATTTGCAACAGTGCCGTCGCTTTTTTCTCCTGTTTTAATTATTTATTATATTGTATTCACAAACCTTGTGCAATTTATATATCTGTTCTATATCAAAAGACTAAATAAATAAATAAATAGAGATCACATAAACTCACTTGGAATAACTCTAGTAAAATTTACATTTACAATCTTATTTTGTATGTGGCAGATTCAAAAAAAATTAATTATTCTTTGGCAAGAATTTAATTATTTCTATCCTCGCATTAAAGTTCTGAATTATTATGTGTTGCGTACAGGAAGTTGACGTAATGCAAAAGAATGAATTTGCAAAATATTCATTTGAAAGTGGCAAATATCAATGTTACTGGCAAGTATAAATAATCAAATGTATAATCCGAGGCCACATCAATTTAAATTAATGATATACTACGACGACTAATTAAATTCAATATCGCGATAATCTATTACAACGAATAATAGTTACACTTTATAAATTAACTTGGGTATTATTACAAATCACATCCCGGAGAAATTGATTGAAACTTTTAAGCATTAATTATGGTTATTTCTAAGCCGATTGCGCGCGCGATATTATTTGCGTAAGCCGCGTGACACAAACAGGTGGCGTGCCATTATCGCAAACGCGCACGGCTATTAGTTAAGATAAAATAAGCATCGAAATGTGTCATGGCGTATCATCGAGAGCCGATAGAAAGTAAAATTAACCCGAAGGAGACGAGAGACGTATATATCGCACATCCTGCTATAGGTTGTTGACACCTGGCGCGTCGATGACGAAGGCGACGAGAATTGAAAAAGGTGTCGGTGCTAACTCGGCGCTACATTAGCATTTCTACGCCGATCGTTACAATCGGTGTCGTAATCGACGAAGGCAGCCGAGCCGATCAAGTAACAATAGCAAAAATTTGCACTCGCAAAAGAAGACACTTTGTTAAATAAAAGAAAATAAAACGTTTCATGTTTATTAATAAGTAGATAATTAAGTAGAGAAATAAGGAATTTTAGAGATTAGAGAATTTAGAAATTTTTAAATAATACCCAACACGCAAGTATATACTTTCGCGATCTGGCTTCAAATTAATTTTTTATATATCACAATTTTTTATATTGTATATTACAAAATATATATCGTGAAATTATTAATTAATTATAATTAATAAATAACGATGAATGTCATAGCTCGGGACTCCAAGTCCCTGTTTACATGAGAGGTAAAAGTGAATTATAGCAAATTACATAAGTTTGCATCCGCGTCGTAATTATTTTCTAACGCGCACATGCATCGTCTTCTTCCTGGAAGGAAGCATAAAGGATTAAAATAATCGCGAGTCTTGGCTCGCGCGTTGCGCATCGCAACGAGACAAGACTTCTGGATACTCTCGTTGCTCGTGTTGCGAGATCAAAGGGAGGAAGAAAGGGAAAACACGCGTGTACGCACGTGTGAGAGATAAGCTGATTGCGCGCAATAGCGAGTGTCACGCGTGCCGCGACGCGTGTCACACGCAAGTATTAAAACACAAGTTGAAAAATTTTAACATTTAGGAATATTCAAATTTAGTATCGAAATTATATAATTTTACGGAGAAATTGTCCTTAGATGTTTAATTTTTACTCTATAAAATTATTTTTTTTCGTAAATACCATATTTTCTTACATCCATATTTTTAAAGCATGGGGAAAAAGATGCGTCAGGCATATAAAAAATGTATTCCTTTGTAATCCATCATCTTTTCCGATTTAATAATAATAATATAAATTTGAGATGCTCCGAAAACATAAAACTTTCATTCGCAATAATAATACGATTGTAAACGTCTGCAATGTCATGTGCGCTTAACTGCATATGAACAAGCTTATGCAAGTTTATGCAAGTTTATGCGTATATCCGCTTTACAGTCAACAAAGCACCACCGCGTATAATAGCGTGTAACGTCAGCGCTTGTTCTTACGACTTTGCGATTGCATGGCAAACGTAACTCGCTCGAGTAAGTAAAAGAGGTGTAACCGTTTGTAAACATCGTATATACGCGTTATACTTGAACATCAACGTTCCGGAAGTTTCCGAAGGTTCTATCAAATTCACGAATCTAGAAGGTCGCCGAAAATTGCGATAAGAAATTTAATGTCTATAAACTCGATCTAATTAAGCAAAAAAATTTAATTTAATTTTCAATTCCAGTTCTAATGCATTATGCGAATGGAATTTCAATCGAGATGAAAGAAATTATTCTTAAAACGATGATATATCCGACAGATATAAATGCAATCACACATTCGTTACTTCACAATTCGAAATTGCTTTTCGCTCGTTCATCGCCGTTACTTAATTGGTGCGCGCGCCCGTCATACATCTAAATACATCTATTTAATTCGTAATATGCATTAGCAAATATATATATGTATATATATATATACAATGTGAAGTGATCGCTCGCGTGAAAGCTAGGCTAGGTGTTTGATTAGCGTGGCTGAATGTCCGACTGGTTAGCGTGCGTTTCGCTTTGGCGCGGAATGAGTTACATAAAAGTCGGAAGGCGCGCGCGCGCCTTGTAGAAGGCCAATGTCCTGACCGATCCGGTACGACGCCATGCTCGTGTAATAAGAAATGCACCGCTCGAGCGGTTTCTCTTTCGCGGTGAACGACACGTCCGCGTTCAAATCGCGTGGGGTAGTGACATGCAAACTGCAACTCAGATTTTCTCAGAATCTATGTAGCATTAAATATCTCTAAATATCGCAAGGATACTTTTTGAAATGATAAAATAAATCGCGTGCGCAATAATTAGAATTTTTAAAAAATTCAATCAAGTTGTGAAAAAACTAAATTAAAATTTATCGCAGCGATATGATTCTAAAAATATTTAATTCAACTTTTTAATTCAAATGAAATGCATTTTGCATTAATTATCGATATCGCACAATCTTGCAGTTTAATTTATTTAAGGATTAAGAGATCGATTTCTTGACTATTATTCAATTATGTTTTTTTTATTTATCGTTTTCGAAAAACTTTGCAGGGCGAGTTTATATTCACGCGCGCAATGATTAACATTTTCAATCATGCATCTCGATTTTCTCGGCAGCAAAAAAGATGAAGATTAATCTCGTTGATCTGAATAGAATTGCACAGTAGTGCATCAGCAATGAGGAGAGAGAGAGAAAGAGAGAGAGAGAGAGCGCGCAACATCGAGCGATCGGAGAGGAGATTGGAGAGGAAACTTTCGAATGTGCGAATGCACTTGCCGTAGAAACTTTCTTCGGAAACGGGACGAGAGCGCGCGAGAAAGCACACAACTCGCTCCCTCACACGCATATTTTATAACTGCTTAACGATCCGTAACACGCGGAGGGATAACGGACGCCCCTTATAACACGGGACCCAAGAGCCAACAAACTACAATCAAATGCACCCGATCTCGGTTCCCGTAACATAATTTTCCCCGACACTTTTTCCCCCCTTTTCTTTTGCCTCATATACGTAATTTCAACTTTTCGCATAATGCTACTCCATCTAAATGATTGAAAGTATTTTAACGTGTAACGCACACAAGTATTACAAGTAGTATTATTAACGATTATTATTATCCAGATTTATGTAATATATATTTCTTTGTGAATTTTATTATACAACTATAAATATGCAATATTTATCTCTTCATTTATGAAAAAATAAAAATATTGTACAGAAAATACGACAGGATAGGGTCAAGAAACTGCTGTCACGTGTCATCCGCGTCATTTCTGAGACCGGGGTCGACGAACGACGTTATCGCTTTTTCGACGATATTACTTCCGCCAATTCGGCAAAAAAAATCTGTCGATTCAAGATCTTTCAAGTCGCAAGTGCATGTCGGTGCGTCCTATAACGGGGTCAACGACTTTCTCCGATTACCTGCAAGTTGCAGCGCAACTTTGCAAAATGTCGTGACAAAGCGATGAAAATATACGATATTTTTAACGTTCAACTAATGACTCGTTAATCAAATAAATCATCTCGACCGATGCTCGTCATGTCGAGTGAAATTTCTGTTTCTCAGAAGAGTTAATTTCTTTAAATTTGCGACGATAAATCATCGCGCTATATCGCCTGGCGATCTTTCTTCGATCTCGATTACGTAAATTCGTGCGTGATGCGACGATCAATGGGAGTTTCCAAGATGGTCTCTTACAGCATAGAAACACGTCGGGAGAAACTTGCGGATTCGCGAATGCGTTTAGCGTTTCCCCGCCGATCGGCATTGCTCTAGAAACTGTAGCCGTGCTAAAAATCTGTGTGTGTTTGTGTGTGTTGTGTGCACGCGCGCGCTCCGGAAGAATAAGAAAGCGGAACGGCGAGCGCTACGTTACAAGACTTGAAACTTGTATATATACGGTGACGCGCAAGATCATGTTTTCGCAAGTGTTTGCGGAAAAAACAAATATCAGTGGAATAATTTACTATATCGATAACTTTCAATATTCATAAGATCGATATTAATCTCAAAAAATTCGTGAGACATCAAAGATCGTTGACAAGTTAAAAATAATAAATTTTACACGATTGTGTCACACAAAAATGATATTGCCGATCCCGGTCATAATTTAACACTGAAACAGGGGTAAACAATGTCGACAGGATGAAAATAATTAATACGAAGCGAAAGGATAATTAAATAATTTTTGACATCTGTGAGCGGAGGCTAATTATTTTCGTCTTTGTTAGAAAAGAAAAAAATTTATCTTGATTAAGTTGAAGTAGTTAGGCGGGAAATAGTTGTCGAACAAGCCGCGAGTATTTTTCAAAGATCAAAATTTAAAAAAAATAGTAAGATTCGATTATCCGTGTGTTGCAACATGGATATTTTCGCAAAGACGGCAACATTGTGCTTCTTCTCATTCGAATATCGTTGATTGTTATCGGCTGCTTGTTCAAGGGCTGCCACCGGCTTTCTCCTACGACCTCGCGTTTCGTGATCGCGTGTCGGGCTCCCGTTGCAATCCCCGAGGTAACACAAGTCCCCCCCGATTACGAGATTGACAGCCACGTAACGTAGCACCGCGTATGTCGTCGTCGACGAAAACGTTCAATGTCCACCAATAGATTCGCGACGAAAGTTGCACCTTCCGAAAGCCATTTCGTGACAATTTCCGACTTTTCCGCTTTCAAAATCAAACAACCTTCCAATATTTTTAACCTAGTAGTTTATAAATCTAGATATTTTTTATTTTTTTTCAAATCTGCATAAATCTTTCGTGTCGTAGTAAAGGCATTTACAAGAATTTAAATAAAGGAAAAATAATTTTGAGAAATTTTATCGTAAACGCAACTACAAGAGAAAAGTTGTTGGAGGGAACGTGACCTATATATAGAGGGGTTAATTAACCCTCTTGTTACTCGGTTCGATAGCTAAACTTGACCGTAGCCCACATCTCGCGATAAGAGGATAGGGGAAGCGCCGTTATTACATTATTATCGTGTGTGCAGACGCCGTTCTTCCACGGACAAGAATAGATGCAGGCGGGCGCGATTGTTGCGCGGTGAAACGAACACGATGTGGAAAAATAACACAACGCACACACACTCATTCTATTATGTCGCGCGCATACGTATCGTGTCAACGCGATTCCCGCGTATTAAAGCCGAGCCTACAACAAGCCAGCGCGCTTAACCGAGGTGTCATAAGCTGCGCGGCTTATGTAATGAATTTTATGCTCACGTTACTAATCGCCTATGTACATCTACACGAATCCGTTTCGTTCCACTCGCATGAGGTATCAACGATACCTGGACTCTGACTTTGCAATGACGTCACTCGAGTCACGTACGCATCTCTGTTTACCGCGAATAATACCGGATGAAATGAGAATCACGCGCGCACGCGTTGTCTTCGATTTCATACGTGTCTGCGAAAGATGACTAATCACCAAAGTTTTTTTTTATAACGTTAATCATTTTTAACGCAGAAAAATACGACGGCTTCAGCCGCGATAATCGACGATTATCCTAAACATAATATTTATCGCTACATTGATTTTGCAAGATTCGCGGAACGAGGATGCACGTGCACCTGGCCACATATTCACGCGATAAGATTAATAATCTAGTGAGATTGGACAAGGATTTTCCGATAGACATTTTATTCGCGTCCTTCAACCAATCACATCGTTAAAACTGTATTAAGCGAGTAAGTTTCATGTAAACGCTCCAACGAGCGTCGTCGCTCGTTGCGTTTATTGTTTTGTCACCGGCGTGTAATTTATCGTGATTGGCGAAATAATTATGGACGGACGGGAACGGAATTGAAATCATTTACAATCAATGACAGCGAGATTGTTTATGATGTATAACGATTACTAGAATGAATTTATAATCTCTTATAAAATATACGAATGCATCATAGCATTTCGCTTAAAGCACAGTCGACAACGAGCAACAATCATTCGACGTGTTATAAATGCCCGTCGATTTTTAACGTACAAAAATTAGGCCCCGTTTAAAGGAAAAATGCTGCCTAGAGAACGAGTCACACATACGTAGCACTTACTTTGTTGAAATAATTGCTAGATATGTGATTGCAAAGTTTCATACGCACACACAAGTTTCGATATGACTCACTTGCATGCACTTTTAGCTTCATCGATCGTGTTATCTGTGCTATCCCCTCGACAAACGACACGCATTTCCCCGACCGAATAACGTGGACGCGACGGATTGTTTCGTTGTATTCCAAGAAAAAAGTAAAAATGGAATGTGAAAAATTACACGACAAAAAACTTAATAATCGATCAATTTTTGCGCCCGCGAAACGCCGCAATGTCTACGATAATGTAAATGTGGCAATTTTTCACGTAAAAATATATACGGTTTCTCGAATACTGAATGTAAAATTTTCCAGCAATAAGCCGGATCCTTTTCACGTTTGAGGAAGGTTATGGCGAGACGTTGGCGATGACGCAAGGGCAGGGCAAGACATGAGCGCAGAGAGGAGAGCGGCAAAACGGAAGAAGGGAGACAGCACCCCGGCACAGTCGCAGGACGAGGAGGGACGCGAGAGCGAGGATATCGGGAGGGCAACGTCAGGAGGGGGAAGGGAAGCAAGAGAGATAGAGAGGCAAGCACAGGAAAGAGGGTGTCGGGACAGAAATAGCTCGCCGAGCTCTCGTGCATAAGCCTCGTGAGCAACCTTCGAAAACAAAGCGTTACACGGCAAGGATGCACGTGAAGCTCATCCGTCGTCCTTTTTTCCGACTCGATTCTAGTTTTAGCGTGCGCTATGTAATGGCCGCTTCATAGAAAAGACGCCTAGATATCGCTTGAAATATCCTCCTTTTGCACGAAAAATAACGACAACGAATTCAACCCTACTTATTGACATTTTTCAATGTTTAATTTTGGATGAAAAAGTACAATGTAAAAAAAAAGAAGAGAATATTTTCTCTAACGCTCATATCGATATCCGCGAAAAGGCGAAGCGAAAAGGTGCATTAAAGAGTCATCATAAAAATAAAAAAAGATTTTAATTTACTTCACTTTGATATAATAATCCCTTAAACACATAGCATGTGATATATAGATAAATTATCCCGAATTATCCCCTTTTCTTAAAGAAAAAAATAATTTTAAAAAATGAAGAAATTATCTGCGACAAATATAGATTAATTTTGCAATCGCAAATTTGAAAATCTGATGAGTAATCGCGGAAGAAGGAATATTTTCAGGACGGGAATATTCGAGGCAGTTGTTACTTCAATGAGGAAAATTGCGCGAGCCCGATGTCGGGAGAAAATATCGCGGTTGGTTTTCCGAGAAAAAGGGATACACACACTTGTATGCTGATACGACGACACAACGCAGACAGACGTCAGGATACTGCAGCCGCAACATTTCTATCGCGCGCTGCGGACATCCTGGATGTGCAACAGCCTGTCATATATACAGCGTGTCATTAACCTTATGCATTGCGTTGGAAGAGAGAACCGATAACGCCCGTTGCGTTTTACCATCATAAACCCCCGCCTTCGCGGATAAGATATTAAAATTCTTTGTATTATATTTAGTAAAAAAGTATCGAGAGAGAAAAACTTCTTTTGGATTAAAATATCGACAAGATATCAATTTTTGAAAGCTTCATCTCGCAAAATCATCTTGAGATATTAATTACATGATCTAAAAGACTTGATTGTATTCGTCGAAAATTAATATTTCATAGTGAGTGCTAGATATCCTCAAACTGTCAAAGGTGTGTTTAATTTCGTTTTATAAATTTTAAGAAGAGACGAGAGAGAGAGAGAGGAGATTATCTTATTTCTCTATTTCTCCGGGCGGATAATTGCCAAATTCTGGAGCTGTAGTTAAAATGTAATTAATGTCAATCTTGACTAGAAGCAAAAAGAAGTAAACAAAAAAACGTTTGTCCTCCTGTTCCCGCAATCGCGAGCGACATTGGTTGCTCCAGTTCTAAGATAACATCATTGTCGTGGCGGGATTCGCATGATTGTGCACACCGGTAATGTGCATCAGAGATATACGTGACACGAGAAGCGGCGAGAGAGAAGCCAGGAGGCGAGACGAAGCGAGGCGAGAGATTTCTTGCCGAGACGACGCGGTCGTCGTCGTCGCTGCCTCCTCTCTGAGTAACACGGTACCAGTAGAGCGACGAAGGAGCTAACGGTGTTCTGCCCTCGATAGCCGCGCTATTGTGAAACTATATATTATGACAGAGGATCCGTCGCGTGTACCGCTTCTTCACGACGACACACTTACGGCGCGTCGCGTCGCGTCGCGTCGCCGTCTCGCCTTACGACCGCTTCTTCCTCCCCCTCGTGCAATCCATTCTCCTCTCCCTGCCTTTCTCACTACTCCTCTTCGGTGTATTTGTGCATCATTCTATTCATCGTACAACAATTTGCGTCGGAAATTGTCGCCCCGCCCGCTCACTCCCTCATCTTTTCCTTCGCTTTTTGTTCGACGAGCTGCTCTTCGCAAACCACGCAGAGAATGCTCGAACGGGAGCATCAAGTCAAACAAACGCGATAATCGCAAGATAATTTTGTCATTCAAATAGATAGCAAGCGAGAAATTTTTCAACTATTTCTCAAAATATGCGCATATATTCGGGTATCGAGCTTTTCTAACTTGGTGATTGATTTGGCATTTTACGGTGTATATCGGATATTTATAAAATATTACTGACATATTATATGAAAATATATAATACAGAATTAAAATTAAAAAATTATATGTAAAATATTTTTCTCTTATGTCAAAATTTTTTCAGATATAGAGATATGCAATTCCAAATTATTTAATTTTTCTTATAGTAATCAGAAAATTTAAATATTTAGTATTATTCTACGAAAATCTCCACGAGATGTACAGATTATCATTATTATTATTCGTAAAAGATCTACTAAGACGTATTAATTATAAGACGGGGAAATCGCGGTTAATAATGGACGCGTTTATCTATAAGGAATACGATGATCCTATTTGTGCAGATTATTTTCGTCCAACGTTCTGCAATCGCAACGGGAGACGACATTCTTTTATATGCAAATAGCGCGGAGCGCTGCACCGCGAACGTGCAATCGCATTTTGCGGTGCTTGTTCTCGATTGTCATCTTTCTTCACTGTCTCGATATCGATTGAAAATTTTACAACGAAGAACGACTTACTTACGTAAAATAACATTTATGATTCAGTAATAATTGCGCAAAAAAGTGATGCAAAACTAGTGACGCAAATCTTTCCTCGAAATCTCGTCATTTTTCGAGCTCTAATTTTAATCGTTGTTGATTCATTTTCTCTTTTAATATTAAAAGTTTGAAAATTTATTTCTAATGCTATACAAACATTGTATATAAATTACACGTATAAAGAGAGAGAGAGAGAGAGAGAGAGAGAGAGAGAGAGAGAGAGAGAGAGAAATATACAATGCTACACAAATTATAATGAGGTAAAAATTTTCAAATACGGATAGTTTAAACAAACAAATACAGTCTGAATTAAGAGCGACGTAATGCTTAATTATCTCACTTTCGCGATACGAGATTCCGAGAAACTGGAAGGGCTTAATTTTGTCTCACTCGCGGTGTCGAGAGAATCTAAATTAGAAGAGCATTTCCCGTTATGCTGCGCGAAATGTAACACGAGACGAACACCCGCAGATTATTTTGCATCTCGTAACATATTCCAGTGCACAATGCACCTTTTTCCCCAATCTTATACGCGCAAAGGATACAAAGGCGGCCGCACAATGATCGACGGATGCAGGAAATCGATCGATAAACGCGAGCAAACCCGCTAGATCTTTTTTTTAGGGCATCCGGTTCATAGTTTATTATTGGGGGAAAAAGAAGCACCGTTTTTCTCTCTTAAAGACGATCGAGAAATTTTCCTTGATGTCTCGATCGACCTCGATCGATTGTGCGTCGACATTCTTTTTTGAGCGATGCATTCTTTTTGATGCAACGAATCTCTAGATTCTTCAAACATATGGAGCACGAAAAAAAATCTCTCGCAATAAGTAGGACGAAAATAATCGGCAATTAATTCCGCAATGCGTGACTTATTTTCACACGAACGAATACATGAGTGATATTCGGATATTCTAAGTATAATATCTGAGAAATTAATTTAGAAATTATAAAGTCATGAAAGAACTGCATCATCAACTCTTTAATATATTTTTTCCCGTTTGTACTAATAAATAAATAAATATATATATAAATAAATTTAATTAAATAATCTAACGCAATAATATCAATTTTTTCTCATTTGTAATCGATATTTATTTATAGACGAAGCAAGTGCAAGAAAACAACAAGCGCGTTGAAATAAAATAATTAGTAGAAAATATAGATTTATAAAACACAGCTATGGGATAAAATCAAATTTTTTTTAAATCGAGCGTGGTCTACGAGAGAATAAGGCTAAACACGACAAATATACGGAGGGTCGATGTAGTCGATAAATTAGCGCAGATTCGAAAACAGGGAATTAATTGGACGGTCGTTGGCCGAGGAGAGGAAATACGCGGCGGTTCGTAATTAGATTGCGCCGCTAGCATTTCGTCGGAAATGAGATTATCTCGTAACGAAGAATAAATCAGCAGATTGGCCGTACGCAAATAATTGGCCGACGAGTCGCGTCGAGAGAGATGAGTTATACAGTTGCAGATTATCAAGTTTTATCTTCGTACAATGGCATTAGAAGGAGCGAGAGGAGATCTTAACATCGAACAAAAAGGAGAGAGAGAGAGAGAGAGAGAGAGAGAGAGAGAGAGAGAGAGAGAGAGAGAGAGAGGAAGAGAGCGCGAAATTATTACGCCTCTTTCGTTTCGAACAAACGCGCGTTATTCAAAGAGAAATCAGCGAAAAAAATAGATGTGAAATTAAATCGCAGACATCTTATAATTCTATTCGATAATCTCTTTCCACACGAGAACTCGCAAAATTTGTAATCGTGTAACGTTACAATAATTCGTACTAGTTTATACGTTACGCTATTGCGATACGATATATTTTGATATCGTCTGTCGGCTTTAACAGGATCTGGCCCGGTCCCAGAGAGAGAGAATAACGTAAATAATAGCTAATATATCTGTGTTATGTAACGGACGACCTCGAACTCGGTCGAGCCTGCTTTACACATGCTTGGATGACCTACTTTTCCCGATTCCGAAAGCTCTCCTCACGCTTGCATTCTCCGTTTGCCGAAATTGTGAAACTTTCCAAACGAAAACTAATCTGTCGGTCTTCTCGCCAATTAAATACATGCAATTTTATTATGCGAAAAAGATCCGCCGAATTGCGTTCGCGCTAAAGTTTGTTAAAAAATGTGTAACACATTTGGATATTTTTTTACAAATTATATAAATGAAATAAATAAAAAATATTTATTACATCGCATCTACTCAATATTTTCATTGTATAAATGTGTGTATAGTTTTTTTTATTTATTTCAATTTAATTATTCATTTTGTACACTATGTTTTATGAATGGTACTATAATAAGAGATAATGATTGGAGAGAGTTAGCTCATCGTGCAACGTGACTCGTGATAAGACGCAGCGCGCTCTTTACGCATTTGCATCACTGCTGCAGGAATGCAAAATGATAAAAGCTGCCGAGTATTTCCGGTGTCGCAAAATATCGGTGGTTAAATGAGGCACACGAGACACGCGTGTACCGATAAGCGAATGTTGGTGAAAAATAGACGATAAGTCCGTCCCCGCGCGGAACGGCTTTATATCTCGTCTTTTATCCCGACAAATCTTATCTGTATTCAAGCGAGCTTCTCGCTTGATCTAAAATTGTATATCGAGTAATTGTATATTAATATTTAATTTTTTTTAGCGAGCGAAACTTATATTATTGTTATTAATGTTGAGATAAAAATATGACAAAAAGATGATTATTATTAAGAAATTATTGTGAATATAAAAAGGTGAAAGAATATGTATAGCAAAGATGTAGATTGACTCACCAGTTGTCCCCTCAGCATGTTTCCGATTGTGTCGATTAATCCCTTCTCCTTGGTTGGCACTCGTTGGAAGACGTCATCCACTTTCCTTGGTAATGATAGACACTCACTCGCGAAAAAAACACGCACGATAGAAATTCGACACTCCCGGCATTTGTCAATATTTGCGCGACAAAAATTCGACAATCCCGGCAAAATATATAACTATTAATACGTACGTTTTGATTCAATTTACAAAGAGAATGAATGATGCAATTAATTGCACACATCAAGTAACACGCCAAAATTTACATATTTATAAATGATTAAATCCAAAATTTTACAATATTGCGTGTGTCTCCGTACAAGAATATGTATCCCGAACGAAGAGTATAACCTAATCTAACCTGTTGCTCTATTAGACGATTGAACGATCGCAAGATTGGGAAATTCTTTTACATGCATATACATATATGTGGCCGCGAATCTCTCCAACAACGCTTATCTCGGCTTACTCGACAGATTGATGACCCTTCGTATATCAACTCGAAGAAAGAAGGAGGGAAGGAAGAGGCAAAGGGAGAGGAAAACAAGAAGGGAGCAACAAAAGTCTCGATCGCGTTTCGCGAATCGTCAAATTCTCGGAATCGATTTACCGAACGAACAACAAAAGACGTACACTATTAAATTTTAGAAAAGATATCGCCCGTCGAAATATTCCGTACTATCGACAATTTTTACGTAGCGTTATATTCAACGAATACGCGCATATACAATACATATACAAGCCACACACGGATTACTACACGCGACGCGACGCACTAGCACACACACTACTTTACATCGCAGCGAGCATCGCGCCACGCAGTCTTATCTCGGCTCGCTCGATAGACTATTGGCCCTTCAAAGTCAGCACGAAGGAAGAGCGGGCGGGAAGGAAGAGGGGGGGGGGGGAAGAGCAACAACATTGGTAGCCTCGCGAGTCGTCAAATTCCCGGAATCCAGCCGAGCGACGAAAAGTACATTATATGTACACTGTTAGATTTTAAAGAAAATATCGACCGTCGAAATATTCTCTACGCTACCGCGACGATTTATTACATTACACGTATATTTATATCAATACGACGAATGCATTTCGACGAATAAATATGTATATCGACCAAGTATCGCACGATTGTTTTTGCAGATGGAAAATTTAATGAAGAGAGAGAATAATAATTGTGTTTTCAATTTTGCAAACAATTTTGTACGAAAAAATATTCGCCATTACTGACCATTATCGGCATAATTGCATGATTTTATTTGTATTTAGATAGTGGAGAATTTAATAAATTATGAACGATATAATTTTCACGATTTTAGAAACAACTTCACTCATCGGATTGTTCGAGACTAATCTGATTACGCTCTACATAAATTCGCGATAAATAGATACGTATAAAGGATGTCCATTATTTGTGTAGGTGGAAAATTTTACGACAATTAGTGACGACTACTTAACTACTTACGTACGGAAATAACCTCGCCCGACGAATATTTACAGTACGAGAATTCACGAGAATTAGGTATTATATTACATCTCGACAAATAAATACAAATACCGGTATAATTGCTCGGTGATTATTTGTAGGTGACTAAATTTCTGAGATAAAAAATAATAATTGTCACGAGTTTCAAAAACAATTTTGTACATCCGACAAATTTCGATACGTTTCGCGATTGCGATATATTTCGACAAACAAGTACGCGTAAGAATAATTGCGCAATGATTGTTGACACACACTTACTTGTGGGATTTGTTCAAATCTAACGGCAATCTAACGGACTTTCGGCGCCATTCAGAGTACTTTACTAATCGCCTAATGATATCCGCGTTCGACACTTTATTCGACGTTCACTTTGCGTCTTATTACACTCGTATCACGATAAATATAAATGTCGCGGCGATCGTACCACGTATTTCGATATTTTCGACACTTATTCGCACTCGCGATATATAATTCGATGAGTAAAAACTCGCGAGAATCGCGGAGGGTGTTTCGGCGTACTTTGCCCGTTTGCGCGCGTAACGGAAACGACAGTGGCGCGAGCAACGGCGGGCGCGGGATCTAATTGTAAGGACTCGCGTACATTGCATCTTTATCTTTAAGATCGCGCGACACGACGCGACGCGACACGACACGACACGATGCGACGATGCGACGATGCGACGCGACTCGACGCTCCGAAAATGCTGCTATATTCACAATTCAAAGATGGTGAAAATTTACAATATCTAAACACTTGTCGGCAAGAACGGTTATTCAAAATCGATTAGCAAACGAAGCTCCGAGACTGCGGAATAGAGAATGCGATTCTCACGATATAAAAATAATTGCGCGATTATTAACGCTCTTGATACATACTTACTTGTAGGATTTGATCACGCAAATCTAACGGCAAGAACTTTCGGCGCCATTAAGAGTACTTTAATAATCGCTTAATGATCCGCGTTCGACACTGTACTCGACGTTTACTTTGCGTCTTATTACACTCGTATGACGATAAATATAAATGACGCGGCGATCGCACCATACTTATTTTGATACTTATTTACACTCGCGATACGTATTCGATGAATAAAAACTCGCGAGAATCGCGGAGGGTGTTTCGGCGTGCTTAGCCCATTTGTGCGCGAAACGGAAACGACAGTGACGCGAGCAGCGGCGGGCGCGGAATCTAATTGTAAGGACTCGCGTACATTGCATCTTTAAGGCCATTGCACGTGAAAAAGTTTTAGTCATAATCGTAAGGCCGTAAGAAAATTGACCAATCACAGTCAAGCATTTTCAAACGTAGTAAGAATGTTTGACTGTGATTGGTCGATTTTCTTACGGTCTTACGATTACGACTAAAGGCCGTGGCACATAAAAAAACGTAGGCAGTAAGACTTAAGCAATAACCGAATCGACCAATCACAGTCGAGACGTAAGGCCATAACCGTAAGCAGTAACAAATCAAACACGTTGATTCTCTTACTGCTTACGTCTTACTGCTTAAGTTTTTGTATGTGCCACGGCCTTAAAACTTTTTCACGTGCAATGGCCTTTAGGATCGCGCTTACACGCGACGCGACGCGACACGATGCGACGCGACTCGACGCTCCGAAAATGCTGCTATATTCACACACACACACACACACACACACACAATTCAAAGATGGTGAAAACTTTACAATATCTAAACACTTGTCGCCGAGAACGGTGATTCAAAGTCGATTATCAAAGAAGATTTCGAGACTGCTGAATAGAGAACGCGGTTCTCACGCTGCCCAGCGTGAAAAAGAAACCATCACGACGAGTCAATCCATGAAAAGTGTGACGTGGAATGTCACGCAAAAATGCAGCCGATAATGGTAAGAGTAAATAGCTTGAGTAACTAGCGATGATGATGATGATGCCTATGCGATCGGGATAAGAGATAAGAAGCGTGTCTATTGCCTTTCGACATGAATTACGCGATTGTCTTATTATTTCCTACGATAGTTTCGAATATTTAATTTATACACGTATCATCAATATCATCACTGTAGATTTTTTAATGATCGATAAATATTTGCTCGTCAGAAGAATGGATGTGAAAAAGAATTTTGACGCACTTAGTCAAATTAAAGCTATGACTTTGTTAATTTTATTGCAGAAATTTTTTAAATCTCATATAAATAATTCAAATTACATCCAGGATGTTATAGTCGAAAAAAATAAAAAGAATGCAAATCGTTGATGCCGCGCTTATAGATTACGAAGAAAGAAAGGCATCTCGATCACGTAGCCGAGAGAAACAAAAAAAGGAGCTGTTTTATTTAGATTTTTAGCAAGCTGCACGCGTGCAGTAGCGATATGTATACATTGCCAAGTAGCGAAGGCTACTTTCTCCAGCAGTCTAAGATTTCCTGTCTCTAACACGTGAGCTTGGCTATACTTGGCTCAAGTTACACCGAAATTACGTTCAAGTCGATTAAGTTGCCGATCGAGCGAATAGAAAATGCCTTTTTAATTTCGTATTCCAGTAATCTTTCGTAATCGATTGACGACGCATCATGTTTACACATATACGTATTTTCGTCTACGAATTTGTCGGAATCAATTTCTTCTTCATGAGAATAGATCACTTTATGAAAAATAAATTATAAAAGACAGCAATATTTTAAGAATTGATTTAAATGTTGCCGTGACTCTCACAGATTACAATTGAAAATCTACTTCCTCTTTTTTTTCCAACATTTTTTAATATTTAAAAAATTAACTTTATGTCCCTTTGTAAAAAATTTCCAAATATAAAATTTGCAAAGTTATCTTGGAATTAAAACAACCTCTCAATTTGGAAAACTGTTAGAAAACTCTTGTTGCGATTCGTACGCACCGCTGCAAAAATAAACGCGTTTGCATAAAGATACGCACGATGGCGACGTGACTGAATCGTAAGTGAAAAAACAGCAGGGGCGTAAACGCGTCAACGATCAAATCATTGCTTTGACCTCTCACCTTTTGCACCGTTTTACAGCGAAATGTCATTCATATCTTAACTCTTTCTCTCTCCGCCTCTCTCTCTTTCTCTCTCTCTCTCTCTCCACCTATCTATGCTGCATATCGTTACAGAGTTACTTCGCAATTCCTTAAACAATTTCAAATTGCATCCAATGCACAAATTAAAACGAGATATTTCCAAGTTGGAGCAAAGCCATACACTTTTAATGCGCCTCGCGCGATTCCCTTCTTCCTCTTTTCCTTCCTGCATCATTGTTCCACCAACCTTTATGCAAAAACTCCATCTCGAAGAGATGTAAAAGTTATCGCACCGTGCTGACCCGTGGCGGAATGAAATAACCTCACCGAGATAATTCATTATCTTACACGATAGCGGTATTACAACAATTTAGCAGTTATGCGCTCTCGGTATATTGTAATATTTATATTTACCACGATGCACACACAAAATAGAAAGAGAACGAGAAAGAGAGAGAGAGAGGGAGAGATTCGCTCCAATAACGTTTTCCTCCTCCGATTATTTCGCGTGATGAATATTCGCTCTTGTGTTTATTTCGAATCGGCGAATCGGCAATTGTAAAGACGAGGGATTCATTTTTTCGCCAGAGACGAATGTCGACCTGTCCTTGTCCTTAAACGCCGAAATCAAGGGCTGCCTACAACGTTCTTCATTCGCAATCGATTCCATCATCCCCTTCCTTCTCTCTCCTCCTCCATTTCTCGTCGCAATCTCAAATAGGTCGACCGGTACACACGCACGTAACGGCACATCGTCTTTTTATCGTACATTTCACCTTTCTACTTTACAATCAGGCACTTTCATATTGCTTTCACTTGGCGGATGAAAGTACCGTCCGCGAGCCAAGTAGGTTCCCGTCTTTTATACAGAGTGAACGAAATAGAGCATCTCTCTTGATCCATCGAATGTTCCATATGACAACACAAATACTTTATTTGCTAATTTATATCTCCTTGCTACTTTTATCACCGACAAACTATTTATAGCAAAATGATTAACTGTCGCTTTTCTACATACATTTTAACTTTAAAAGTTTGGGATTCCACGCGCTCTGCATTAGAACTCGAGAAAAGTATCGCCGATTTTTTGGAATCTTGCGGTGCGACTCGTCTGGTAGGATCGTTATTTTTCGAACACCCAGTGCGAATTACCGATGTACGTCACCGTCCGATATTTTCATATTTGAGATTTGGAATCCGGGCCAGTGAACCCGACCGGATCTGGTCAGGAACCTTAGGCTTTATACAATCGCGATTGATGTCTCGCTTTAATTATTACCGTTATTACACGGGCCCGTGTACATATTAATTACACGGCGACGAGAAACGGACTAATTTCCATGCTGCAGCTGCAAATGAGAAATCAAACTTCCCTATATATTTTGCGTCAATGATAAATCTTTTGTCATTTGTCATGAAATTTTGGAGAAGCGGGGAGGAAGGAGATGAAAGAATTCACAGCCGATTATGTTTCATCATTTGTTTAATTTGTTTCTTAATTAACGAATGGTGCAATCGACGTTAATTACGTTAATTGTACCATTTATACCTCGATGATTATCGCGAATGATTAAAAGTATATATTAAAGAGCCTCGCTTTCGGACTCGTGCGTTCCAGAAACTCCGCTTTGAGAGATTCTCTTCCACACATTTCTCCGAGCGAATTAGACCCAACGACGAAAGGACATTAAAGAGACGGAATCGAGTTTGCCGACAACTATCGGAAACGTTTGCACGTGCAATCCCGATTACAGCGACGTCGTCACTATTACTTTAACAGTTACACTTTCTCCTCGACGTCTTCCACGTAGTCTCGACGTAGTTAAGGAGAGAGCAAATCGCGCCGAGGAAATGATTGTTGTTGAACGAGGCGGTCATTTGAAATATGCGCTCTCTCTCCCGCGCTATATGTATATTAATAATCTAATCAGCGTACAACCGTGATAAAATAGAGAAAAGGAGAAACGCTCTTAGATAATATTAATATTTCATAACTCGAGCACCGCTGCTTCTCTTCTTTATGGGAATGATTACATATTGTCGATATATTTTTTTTTTCATTTTTAATCAGCCGCGCATGTAGCAGTGAAAAAAATAGAAACAGAGAGTGGATAATCGATAGATCGGTCATCACGAAAAGTCAACCGAGACATACATTTAATGTCACGCGAATGCAATTACTTTCATGCATTATTTGTGTTCATTTGCGTACATTACTATGTTACAAGGTATATCTTTTGGCAAGTAACGATATTTGAGAATGTGTCATTATAGCTGTGCATTTCGCGGATGCGCGCTTCGTCTCGCAATTAACACGCACGCGCACTAATTGAAAGTCGATCGAACAGTTTTATCCGGAAGAAATGAAACCGGTCGCGCACCAGGATTTCGAAACCTCGTCGAGAAAAACTCGTCTCGAGATAGGGAGGTCCCGCCGCGGCCTTGCCGCGTTAAAGACGATAAGGAAGGTGATTGACCGCGCCGCTCGCTTGCGACTTTCCTTAAGCGCTAAGGACGTGCACTAACAATAACTATAGCTCCGACAATCTCATTGTATAAAGAAAATATTAATAAAGACTGAATGAAAGCCTCATCTTATCTTTCATAGTTGTAAAGTAGAATGCGTGACGCTGAGAAAATTTATTTATTTATGAAATATCATAAAACAGTATTTGTAAAATTAACACGATTCAATTATTTTCTTGTCACGATTTATGTTAATAAATTTATTCACTTCTCAGTAAGCTCTCAATAGAGCGTCTTAAAAAGATCGGATATTCGCTCTTAGGATTTAATTGCGTATGCAATTCGCTCAACACGGTCGCGTTTAATTACCGTCGCGGCGATTTCGCTCGTATAACGAGCAGCGGCATGGAGCATTTTCTCGCTGGGAAAGAGGGAGGGAAGGAGGACGCCGATTGTTTTCCGCGGGGAGAGCAGATTTAATTATCACCGTCGTCGAGACTTGGATCGAAATGACACTCCAGTCGCTAATGACTTGGCGCTCTCGCGATCAAACGCACTTTTACACGAAAACAAAAACGTGGCGGAAAGAGAGACAGCACAAGAGTTGGGAAAAAACTACAATTTATCTAGCTTTTCAATACTCTTTTTCGCCAAATGCTTCGCAGATTCATCGTTACGAGCGCATGGCTACCGCTCGTTAAAAACAAGTATTCCCGAAGGATAGTTCTTTCTCTCTCTCTCTCTCTCGACTACTATGCTTGACAATTCTTTGAAGATTATGCACGCAATGATAATAAACATCTGCATCTGCGTCAGCGAGCTTCCAGGTATGAACTGTTGTAGTTTGGTGTATAAAAAGATACACAATGTTCATTGCATCACATTTAAAAAATACACATATGTATCTCTCGCGATCTAAATCGATATAAAATTTTTAAAAAATTCACGGTTTTAAGATTAATTTTTCAATCAAATTCTTAAACAGATTGACAAAATTGGACTATTGCTGTTGTCTCATTAAATTCTTGGCGTGCATCTTTCTCTCGAAAGAAAAAAGGTATTTTTAATTTAAATAGAAAATCTTAAATATGTATGCACACACACACATACATATATCAATATACTATATCATTACATTAATTTATAATATAATCCGCGCGCGCTATTTTGTACATTTATTTTAAATAACTCGCAACTTTTTAACGTTACTTGCTATGTTATTTCGCGATCCACCTAACAAAAAGAATCGCACCCTTTCTCTCTCTTTCTCTCTCTGCTGCGCAAGGAAATAATCGTCCGATTCACAGATTGCACAAGGAAAGTGACTGTAGTGTATACTTGAACCGGCATGCTCTTCCCGTACTTTTCAATGACGCATTCCGCGGGTACACGTGTCGGTCGCGAGTAGCAGAATGCAACGCATCGCAATAAGTTAAATGCGTCGGTAAAGACGACGATTCCGTTGTGTTTAGAAATAGTTATTGCGCATGGTCTAAAGTTGTTGCGCGTAGAGCCCAACTTTGATTCTTCTTCTGTAGATATATTCGCGAATGCATAAGTAGATGTATAATATATCGAGAGTATTACACATTAAAATACAATATTACGATCTCAACAAAAGAAAGATATATCACGCGAAATATGCAATCGCACGAAATAATCGTAAATAAATCGCGACATATTAAAAATGCCGTAACCGCGGCGTTAATTTTAATTAATAACGGTTTTTTTTCTTTTTTTATTAATTTCGCTGTTTTATTTATTTCGCTCCAATAGTATTTAAACATTTATTAAATCATTAATTTATTTATTTTTCTTTCAAATCATATTATAATTTTCTTTATATAATTCTCTCATGTTTTCCAATTCGAGAAGTCCTTTTTTATCATCGACCTGTGATTTTCCACCCAATCAATAGCTTACGATTCTTCATCATGGATTATTTGCGCAAACAATACACGTGGCCCGCGCCGCGCTTACACGCGCGTGCGCATACGTGCACGAAACTGCAGCGTGCCGAGATAGCGACGCAGTGCACGTCGGTGCACGCGCGCGTGTCCTTGAAATACCGAATTCGCCCACCGTAGCATCAGTGGACACGTGATATTGTTATACGTGTGCGCATTTATGTAAATCGCACTGTCAAACTTTGCATCTCATTGTCAAAACAGAATATATATATATATATATAATATAATGTGTGTATATACACTTTATAAATAATAAAATACTACAATATAATAGTAAAACTATATATAATGTAATATATAATAGTAATAAAAACTGAAATACATATTATATTATACAAAATATAATATTAGAAAATTGCATTTTAGATAAAAGGAAAAAAACACTTGTCAAATATGGGTCGCAAAGTTTCGATAAATTTTACGATTACAATATAACGCGCAATAACCGTGTGCGTTGACGCACGATTAGTAGAGCAGTTTCGATAACGTGACGACATCTTTATTTTCATTGTACTATATACATATCGATAATGCATCGATAAAAAGAGCGATGTCGATCGCATGTGGATATTCATAACGAGCGGGGAAGGTGCGACGCGACGCGATGCGCGCGAGGCAAGATCGGGTTCGAAAAGTTGCATAAAAAGTGAAGGTGACCGGCGGTGATTCACGGGGGCTGATGCCCTCGTTGTCTGGCATTCGGTTTGTGGAGGACGATGATGGAGGAGGGGGAAGAGGGACCTTGCCAGCCGGCCGAATCGAGCGGTCCGCTCTTTGTTTTGGCTGGATCGCGGCCGACGTGATTCCGACATAGCATTTCTCTCTCTCTCTCTCTATTTTTTTCTATACGTATCTCGTTACGGGCTCGTTTTATCAGCGATCAGCGATCAGCGCATAAATCAATTTTTCAGCATAGCCGCGAAACGCGCGCGAAGAGGCCACTGCCACCGTCGCGAGATTCGCCCACGCGCCATCAAAAACAAACTCACGCGAAAAAATTTGACGGGCGAGAAAGTGTACTTTGAATATACATATGTATATACGGGAAAATCTTTGTTTCGCTCTATGGAATTACAGTCTACCGCTCTAGTTTCGAGATATGATAATAACGCGATATCATATCGAATCAAATGACAAAGAACAAACGTCACATTATTGCTGTGTAAAAAAGTTTGTCGTTTTAATCCTTCTTTTTAATGCATAATAACATTGCTCTCATCATGATAAAAGCAGCGTTTAAAATTTGTAGAAACTGGAGTGGTACGAAAGGATCGATAGCGTTCGCTGACTGTCGTTAGAGAGTGATTTGCGATTATATTATCATATGTATAGGTACGTAAAGATGGAACGTACATAGCGTTTAATGATCCATCCTGTATCTAAATTTAGAGACTTGGAGAAATGTGAAAATATTTTTTCCTACAACCAACAATAATTAGAAAAATAATACAAGATTTACTTTCTTCAAATCTTTAACGTTACATGTTTTCTCAAATTAAGATTCCGTTTTGAAAAGTTTTTTAATAATAATAAATCTTCCAATACGCCGGGAACATGCAAATTTATGCAATAAGCGAATCGATCAATTACATAGGAATCTAATCTTTTGAAAAATGTGCTCGACTGTGATGGAGAGATTCGCTCCCAAGTTGAAAACTGTAATATTTTTTTTCGTGCTTGATATTTGAACACGTTTGTCGAGGAAGAATGAATCCCGAAATTAACCAGGGAATTATTATTATTGATGCGGAGTAGTGCGGCGAGATTTTAACTTTCAAGCATTACTCACATAACAGTTGCGTCGCAGACGCGCGCGCGACGCAATCTAATCGCGCCGTTCAGGTTCAGAACGATATAATCCGGTGACAGCCACGGTGCAGAGAGGGAAATGGATCGAGTGGGGTGGCAAATGATAGGGGTGGGGAACGTGACGCATCTGGTGGGGAGAGCCGATCTGACGCAGAAGCGGAGCCAGTCGCGCACAGTCGCAGTGTGTGCAGTGTGATAGATAGTAGTAGTAGTGGTAACGCAAGCGTGGGTAAGGGACGAAAGAGGTTGCCGCATAAACTGCGAGTATAAACCAGGCGTAAACTGGCTTCTCCTTCGGCTCTCTCCCCCTCTCGCAGCTAACGTGCGTCCGCGTGAACGAGCCCACTATCGTGTGTGAAGCGACACAGATACACACACACATACATACATACATACACGCGCGCGCGAGACAACCCCGGCCAGTCACAGTCTTCTCTGCATCGCGTAACCAGACGACATTGGGGCCGAGACGGCGGCACGGCAGTCGCCGTCAGAGTTTCGCGCGATGCGCGCAGTTGGCAGTCCGACTTCGTAGCGAGCGGACGTGTTACGTCTTTTGCTTTCTCGCTTGCGTTCAAGAGTCCATATATATACACGTATATATATATTCCGTATACGCTCACGCTCAGTGTACTACGCGACGCGCGCCAACACCTGCAGCGATAAGAACAGAGAGTTCAAGTTCACTTCTCTCCAGGTTCACTTTGGCAGAAAGAAGAAAGCCGTTTCCACTGGGAGATTCGTTCGGAGTGTACTGTAATTTTGTCGAGTGCCGGTGATACGTACACGCATCTCGCCGAGTAAAGTTGTTGAAATTCGTGTTAGGAGGACGTGACTGTTGTGTGACAGTCGCCGTGGAACGTTCGACGAACGGGAGGTATAACCGCGTGCCGTTCCCGTTTTCATCTCGTTCACGTAACGATAGTTACGGTGTGTGGAGTCACGGGAAACTGTATATATATATATATTTTTGACTGTTTACGCGAAAGTCGAGGGTATCAATAGATTCGACGACAAAGTGGATCGCTGTTGCATCGTGCGCTCCGAATCGACGAACCTTTTAAAATTGGTGAGTATCGATGCACATTGACAAATCGCTTCAATTCTCTAGGATAATGATTACACATAATTGCGACATTAATCATGTAAATTTAATTTATGTAAAAAATGTTAAAAGAGAAGACAAATATGCATATAGTGAAGCATATAGAGCTTACTATTATTACATTTACAAGGTAATAATATTTCAAAAACATTGTGTATGTTTTGAGAAACGCCGATTCTTGAAATTCTTAAAATTGTTCTCCAAACTTATTAAACTATAACAACGCGTCGTGTTTTTTTTTTTTTTTTTTTTCGAGAGAGAGAGATAAATGACATTTAAAAATCATTTAGAGATTAATGGCGTCCATCGCGTTTAATTCGCGCCGCAATCTTAGATGCATCCTAGAACACGTGTTGCCGGCAGGTGAAACGCGAGAACGGCGCGTGCGAAACTCCGAGTCACGATCCACACGCCGTTTTGACAGATCTCGCGCCAAGATCTCATTAGTATGAGATTTCCTTCCTAGAAATCGACACGTCTCGCTAATATCGAAATATTTAAGCGTGTGGCCAAATACTACCGACTTTTAAAAATTGATAAAAAATTTGACAAAAGGCTGATTGTGTGTGTCTGTGTTTTTTATCATAATTTTATTGCGTTATTTCGAAACTGCTGAATAATTGCCGATCTAGGAAACTCGTTCTCGAATGACGCAATACCGTCAGCGATATTCGTGAACGTGATCATCAGCGATGTGCATCCATTGTGTCTGGTCGCGGTGCATATCTTATCAGCTGACTGTCGATTCGTGGCTGAATCATGGACTCTCGAATAACGCAGGTAGTAGATAAAGCTCCCGGGTTTCCAAGAAATGCAATTACGCAGTGGCCGACGATGTTACACTTATGAGGATAAAATGCTTCTTTGTGCACGCGAGAGCGGTTGTTCGGAATTTATAAAAGTATGTGCCTATTATTTTTGAAAGAGAGAGAGAGAGAGAGAGAGAAAAAAGAGACTTGAAAGGACATTTTCTGCGAACCGCACAAAAGACATAAAGTGCATACAATGTTCCGCCTTTGCAACGCATTTGCGAAATGCATCACGATCAAGGATCAAGGTCGAACTTTATTTTTATCCTTTCGGCTCTCCGTCGAGCTGCTGCTCGCGCGAAAAAAAATCGATACTCTCGATGTAGAGCTTTTTCGTAAAAACTACAATCAATTGTATATAGTTAAAAATTAATCCAAGTTTTTTTATTTTGAATTGGAATATGTTTAAAATTAAATAGATAGCATTTTTAATTGTTCCTCTCCATTGTGATAAGAAATAATTCATCGAGATCGCGAAACGAAAACTCTGATATACATACACCTCTCTCGCTCTTTTCTCCTCCTCTCGTTGTGCCGAGTTCGCGGGCTCTCTCCTTTCTCATCGATCTCCTTCACTGCGTACCACTATGGTTCTGTCAAAGTGGGCCACGGCCCAATTTACAAAACTCTCTCTCTTGTGTGCGTGTGTGTGTGTGCGTGTGTAGCGTAAATCATCCGTGCAATAAACTTCACGGATTTCGGTGGAAGGGCACATACGTGCATTTTCAAAGTCGCTTAACATTAGATATAACTGATCGATCATGGAAATTTTTCCAATTCGTCAAGTCGTGAATCCAGAAACCGAGAAATCGAGAAAAAAAATCGGACAACGTTGAACATTGAGTAGCATCATTGTAATCGTTTAGCTGCTAGATTAATAATTAAATAGATAAATAGATAACCAACAACAAGTTATACATATAGTTGTCGATAACATATCAGAGGCTAAAGTAACTTTGTTCGAGCTCTTCACTGATAATAGAGATTGCGATAAATAAATAACTTGGGGGGGGGATGACGGTGTATATTTATTTAACAATATATGAAAAGAAAATATTCTCGGCACTTGAATCGATCCAAAGCTTTCAATTATAGACTGTCAATTGTACTAATCATATGAAAAATTTCCGTAAAGGAACAATTATCTTTCAAGATCAATCTAGATTATTGCCTGGGATAGTCACGTCAGAGAGTAGATTATATAGCGGTATCTGCGTTGCGCGGAAATGTGTGCACATCGTCGCAGGTGTTATACTCGCAAGTGCAGCTACTGCTAGTTACAGTTGTCTCATGTATACGTATGTGCGTGCATGCGTACGTGTGTGTTACGTGCAGCCGGATATACCGGCGATATCAAATGTGTCGTCGCGCGTCTCGGATATGTAGTGTAGATTATACGTTGCATCATTGGCCGTTTATCGATCACTATATCACGAAAGAGAGAGAGAGAGAGAGAGCGAGAGAAAGAGAGAGGGCGAACAATGCGCCTTATATCTGTGTTGTGCGCAGCTCTATTTCTTATTTAAATGATATCGACGATTCTTGTCACAGTCGCGTCAAATGCAGAATTTTAGGATTTTATTCTTTCTGCAGAATGCAGTTGTCAAACTTTTCCACAATCCGTGTTAAAATTCTTATTTAAAAAGAAAATTATGGAATCATTTTATTTCAAATGGAAAAATATTACAGATATCGCGATATTACAACCGTTCTGTATTATTGCGATAAGAATTGCACAACAAGAACGTTAATCGGAGAAACGAAGCGAGACCAAATTCCGCGATGCCCGGTAATGCGGTTGGTTTATATCGATCATATTAGCAAATATCAGACTCCATTGTTCGTTGAACAGTGACCTTTTCCCGTTCGTATTATGCAATGAAGGTGAACGGTCTAACATAACAACCTGCACGTGTTGCAGTCACGTGGCGGACGAGACGATCGCAACACAACACAAGGCGAAGCCGCCGCGCAAATTGCGCGAGCGTTTGCGCACTATGTGCTAACAGTTGCATCACGTGTACACACACACACACACACACACACACACACACACACACACACACACACACACACATCGCGTTATTTCTTAAACGACTTTCACACCGCCGCGCCGGCTGGATCCTCAAGAACCTTATTACGATATTATTACGATCCAACAGTCTCAATGTTTTACTTAATTAAATAAATTAAATTACGATTTATTGTAGAGCACGTTTTTACATTTTTGTCGAGCTAAAATAAATTTCAAAGTCAACAATTTCAAAATGAACAAGTGTGTGTTTCGAAACTTTATATATTTATTATTTGAAAAGAAATATAAAATACATATACATTTTTTAATGTAAAACTTTGAATATTATAATATAAATATATAAGTTTGAAATATTTAATCTTTATGCTATAATTTATAAGTCATAATTTTTGGAATATCATGCTGACTAAATCTTTCCGAAGCTCGCGGAAAAAGGGAAGGGGGGGGGGGACGTCAATCGTGTGACGATGTTGTCACGTGCATTATGTAACGAGAATAAACGCTTTTGCGCAAAGGCCTCGCTCGTTATCCGCTCGTGTCACGTGTCAACTGGGAAGGCCGGCGAAGCGCGTTGTAAGAATCTCACGTGGATTGAGATGTCGCCAAAACGTGCGTCTGCCATTTGTAAATAATCCCCGAGTAATATGAATATTGCACTCCGAAAGATGCCGCAAAAGGCGAAGGTGCATTTTTCTCAGAGAGAAAGAGAGAACAGACTTTATATCTTAGGGAAATTATGCCCACTAAATAACTCCAAGTACATTATAGTAAATTCTAAGAGAGAAAGAAATAAAGAGTACATCGGTCCCTTTAAAATTGTTGCCGACTGTCGACAGAAAAAATTTTTGAAACGAATGTCAATTAAGATTTGTAACCGCGCGATAATGATCAGCGAGCTCGGTTGTTTGCTTCCGGGGATTTAAAATGTGTCGGAGCTGCCATACAGATGCGCTCGTCTCATATAATTCTCGGTCTCGCTTTTGATACCTTTCCCCTCGCCGCTTCTTCAAATCGTATCAAGCCGCGCCGTGTGACGCACGATTATGTAACGACAAAGCGTGTCCTCTGTAATGCGACTATAATATCACTGTACTGGATGTCCCTGATCGATCGCGTTATTTTTCGCGCTTCAAGAATTCCCTCGACACTGTCATTCATATTCTCTCTCGTTGTTTTTAGATCCTTGTTTAAATTCAGAGGTAATACCGGGATCTCTAGATGGCTGGATGTAAAGATTCGGAATCTAATCTGTAATCACACACACACACACGCGACACGCGTTTAAAATTTTCCTCTTCCTTTTTGCGTTATCGATTGCATAATAAGAACATTGGCTAGGAGTAAGGACGAAATCAGAGACCGGTTCGAGAGACGATGCCCCTCGGCAAAGGCATCACCGATAACGGTATCAGTAGTCGGTCGGTCTATCGGTCGATCGGTATCCGTCGTGCGTGCGTGCATGTGTGTAGGTATACGAGTACGTGTGTGTTACGTGAGCACTGACCGCAATCGTGACACGCACAACCGAGAGCGGTATCGGATGGCCGGTTGGCCCCTGGCATTGTGCACATGCCTTTATGTACATCCGTGCGCGCGAGTTCGTCGTACCCAGACTATTTTCGGGGCGTTCGCGCGCGCATCCTCTATTCAGCGGTTTTTCTGAAACGCACATTCCGCGAGTAATAATATCTGGCCGACGCGACGGTTTTCCGACATCGTCTTACGTCACACAAGTGCGCCCGATATATATATTTATTATATATTCGTTGATTTTTATTAAAATTCGCATTTGTTACAATTTTCTCACTTATGAATTATAAATTATTCTACAGACTCGTGTAAAGCTCTATAAAATTATTTAGCCATAAAATATGTTGTTTTCTTCTCTTCTAAATGTAACAATTTTATACTCTCTCTCTCTTTCTGTCGAGATTTTCCGGAAGAGACCCCGCGCGCGAGAAATAAATTAAATAAATTTCCGGGAAGATTGAGCTGTGCGCGGGTGAGAATACGTCGCGTATGCATATTGTAGGACGCTTCCTCGAACGAGTGTATCAGAACAGAAAAAAACAAACGCTGGCATCGGGTCAACGGATGACTTAATCACGACGCGGTATGATATCATGTCAATTTTTACTCATCCAGCAACATAGTATGCCGTTAATTATTTGTATTCTAAACTACGATATCGCTTTCGTAAACGTGTTTATAAAATCACGATAAAGCACTGTGTCAAGAATAACGCAATACTATTCCGTTTTTTTGTACATTGTACATGTTGTAACCAGTGTTTTGTGGAAAGACAATTTTTACAAAAAGCTTGCAACATATGTATAAAGTATAAATTATAATATTAGAGATAGTCACGTATCTGTAATTGCAAAATTATATGCGAAAGCTCGCTTTGAAAAGATGAATTTTTCGCGAATCATTAAACGGCTCCGCGAAAGACGGAAGAATGGTTCGGCGAAAACACACGTAATGGGGGGTCAATTTTGCACAACGCGGCGCGTTAATCTTGGAGAATTTCCGCGCAGAGGCAAGTTCCGAGAATGGAGGAATCTCCGAATCTCGCATCGCGCGAGAGTGCGAGAGACGCAAATGCGAGCGACGCATCCGTATACACGCAACCGGTCACGTGCGACTTGCTTGCATTGCGCAACGCGCGGTGTCGAAACACACACTCGTCGATACAACACACTCTATCTCTTTTCTGTTTTTTTTCCTCCGCATCGCATTCCCGGAATATTAGGTGACACCGAAGATAAGATTTCCTCGGAAATGCCGATTAAAAAAAAATGAGAGCGGATACCACACTACGGAAAGATGCGCATTCGGAAGAAGGATCCGCGCGCAGTTGGCCGCAATCTTTTTCCTGCTACGTTGTTTACCGCGCGGATAACAACGGCCAAATATTAATAGCGCGTGATTCCGAATCGAGACATCGATGACGACTCGATTATAATTGCCCGTGACTAGTCGACCTCTCGATATTTAAGAATAACAAATTGCTTTTCATCTCCAAATTTATGACAGAAATTACATTTCAAAGATAATGTAATATTTTGATATTTCGATAAATTTTGATTTGCGCATCTCAAAGTTGCACGACATACATTTCAGTTGAGCTCATCGTTAAATATGTATATGCATGTATATATCGTATCCCGTATGTATATATCGAACAAGTTATCGCGCGCGCTTGTATGTTCTCTTTAGGTATATCACGTACAATAATTTTTCAAACAAGCACATTGTGCAATAGATATATATGGTGTGTATCATGAACGAATTATGCGTCATGACGTTTCGGCAGAAAATCTGTGGATGCACCCACGACATCACACGCAGCCGGAACGATGATTCGGTTAAACGTTAAATGATTGCGAGGGAATCGAGCCGGTTACGTGATTCAATCTCATTTATTTTTCCCGATGACGCTTCAGTCGCGTAAGAACATTTGCGAAATCATTTCAAGCGGCGCGTTTCTATATGTATGTATGTCTGTATATATGTATATATTTGACGCGTATTATATAGAGTTATAGAGGTATCCTTCTTCGCGCATCATAAAACGCGGCCGAAAATTACAAGAATTATACAATCGAATGATGCGCTAATAATACGGAAACATTAGAGCGATTGCTGGAGAATTGCGTAATATTTTTATTTAGTCTCACGCGTTAGAGAATAAGCATGCTTATTTACGTAGAAGGCACCTTTATCAGCTGGAGGAAATAACAGAATAATGCCGCACATTGACGTCTGTTTTTAAGGATGTTTTAACCTCGATTTGAGTATCGGAATACGTTTTTCCACTTTGGTCATCTAACGTGGCGCGGTCAACTTTTTTTATAAAATCTGATTAAAATAATCTACAATTCGCTGGCGGAAAAAATTCGAGGCATAATTCTATTTTTAATTTTATGTTGAAACATTTGAATATACGTATACACATGTGTGTCAGGATATACAATAAAATTCTAAATAGATTTCTGAATCTTTGTCACAAATTAGAGATATATTGTCTAAAGAGTGCCGTGAAATATGATGGATTATGATAACAGCAGCACACACATTCACAGAGATGAGATAAATATTATATACATATTTACGCAGACCGCAGACTGTTTATTCGAACCGAGTCACTTCCGTCGATGCATGTGATGTAATAATCGCGCAATCAACCGCTGCAATCTGCATGCAAATTAAAGAAACCTTGAAAGGAAAAGAAGTGTCTCTTAAATTCTCGGCTGGTCGAAATTTGGCCGGATCGTTTGCTCGCGAAAATTCGCCAATTATTCTACATCGTCTACATCGTCAACATCGTCAACATCGTCTACATCGTCGGAAGAACGGAACGTGATTCTCCCTCCTCCTTCTCTTCTACCATCCCGACTCTGGGCGTAACACGTGGCATACGTCACGCGGCGCGACGCGACAAGACGCAGCGCGATGTTTCCGCATGCGTCACAAACGCGTGCGACGTGAAACACGACCTATTGCGCCAGTCCAGTCGCGGCCAGTTGTTTGCGCGATTTGTGTCGGAATTATATATTAGTCAACGCCGTTGATCAACAACGTTGTTTACGTGCTTAATTAATTGTCGATGCAAATAAAGCGGCGATGCGATGAGCGAGCGCTTTCGCGGAATTGACCCGCGCGCGAATCATTCTTTCCTTGGTGCGCAATTTTAGAGAGACAACAATACGCGTGAATCGAGTTTTTAAATAGACGCATTCGCGCGCTTGAAGAAGATTTACGAGTCACCGAAATAATTCCGAGTTAATTTGAAAACGCAGAGATGTTTCTCGGGAGGTCGGCGGTCCCCCCGTGGGCGGAAGTGGCGACTTTTGGAGCGTGGCCACCGGGATTTCGCGAAATTGCGATTTCAATGCACATTGCGACGCACAAACTTTGTTGGATCTTTGATTTTTCTACATATATATGTATATAATTGGGGTACGTACAATATCTCACACACACGCACACGTAGTTATTCCCGTATGAACAAAATAATTTGAAATTTTGTTTTGCTCGATTCCTTTTCAAACGACGTATATTTGGTATATCTATCATTTGATGTCCATTTTCATTCGAATAAGAGCCTCGTGTTAATGGCTTCACTTCGGGCGACGCGGACAAAATTGCGACAGGTCGGATTTCGAGCTTTCGGTAATATGAGTCACGCGAAATTGTCGTATATATAATTGGGCGAGCGACTGGAATTTCAGAAGATTGCTCAATTTCGACAACGTTTCGTGTCCCGATATAATTCATTGCCCGTATCATAGTCGATATGTATATTGAAGAAACCGATTTTCCAATTTTCGGATTGTATCGTAATGCGCCGGCAACGCGATCTTCAATCCTTCAATCCTCCAGATTTTACGAGCGTAAAACTCTGTATATAATCTTTTTGAAAATTTATGACAATCGAAAAACTATAAATGTTGAACGATTTATTTTGCGGGATATTACTAGTTCAAAAATTTCGTATTGTATCTTTAAATATTTTATTTCTCTACAATATGACACGTTATAATAATTGTTAATGCTACTTTCCCGTAAGAATAAAGTACAATGAGAGTCACAGAAAAAAAGATAATGATTCACACTCTCGAATTTCTGAAAAACAGCAACAAAATTGCATAACCTCAGATTAAATAACAAGCGGTAGAACGTAGAACATGCGTCATTCGGTGCGTGAGTCGTCCGATTTCCATATCAGGATCCTAGAAATCTCCCCATCTTAGTTATTATTCCCTCTTCTTCGAATGTTCGTTTCGGCGTATAATTTGCAGTCGGGGAAACTCGTGTCAGTAAACTCGTCGGTATCAGACATTCGGTGGTGTCGAATTTGTTTACTCTTAAAGTTTGAAGAAAAATACACACATACACAGAGCTATGTTACATATCACGCTCATCTAAGAATCGGAAAAACGTAATCGGAGGCTCTGAATTGATCGCGACAAAGTCGTAAACGCACGTTTCGAAACGACAATGCGTCTAGCATTGTAATCTAGTACGTGTGATTGAACGAGATTCGTGACGCGTGTGTATTTATATGACAAACGGGCTTCTCTCTCTCGTCTCGAAACTTAATAAATTACTTCCTCGCTCTCTCTCTTTCTCTCCTCTCCCTTTTGCCTCTTTTTCCTTGTGCCATCAGAGCATTATTGATATTCACCAATGGACGCGTAATGCACGTGTTCCGCGAAAACGCATGCGGCTTACATAATGGGCGCCGCTGCATCCTAATGCGCTTCGGAACGTTTTATCACTTGTATGTTACTTCTTTAGAATCTAAAGTCGCATAATTCTGAGATAAGCCATTTTACTGCTAGTATTTTCTTTTTCACGCTACGTCGATTATGGTGTAATAATATGCATATTATACCTGTAGAATAAAAATCTAGTAGCTGTATAAAAAAAAATTAACTTTTTTACGTAAAATATTATGGTACAAAGAAACTAGCAAGTGTAAAAAATTGTCCATGTAAAATATATATGATACAGGTCATACGCGTAAGACAAATCAGACAGATGTGGTTTATGATTAGATCGTGGCATTCTCCGTGATTTTCCGATTATCGATCCGAAAGAGAAAAAAAAAATGGGGAAAAAACGAACAAACAAACATTGTTATCATACATCTTGAGATCGATCGCAATTAATACATGAATATTATGCGACTCGTGCAACAAATATTAAAGGCCAGATAAATATATATTTCCGAACGTCACTCGACATCCGGAACACGTGGAGCGGGGTTCGGCAAACGCACGTGCGCGATTACGTAACACGCAGTTTGCGGATTAAAGCTTGCGTACATATTATACATACGTAAATACGTATGCGAAGGCGAAGCCGGAGGAATATTTTTATTCGCGAGTTAAAAATAAATCCCGAGAGGAAACGCTTTTTCTCGTGTGTGCCTCTTAATCGCGCGCCAAAAATCGCGACGAGAAAACAAACTAATTATACGAGCTTATGCCGCGCATTAATCGCCAATGATGGTATTTTTATCGGACGGCGAGAGAGAATCTAATCTTACAAAGTCGTCGTTAATTGATCAATAATTGAGGATCTATCGCAATCTTTGGTCCGTTAGAAATTTTTAATTTTTCATAAGTTGTCGCGAAGTTGTCGAAAAGATCAAGGAGGACCGGTGCGATTTCGTGGAACATTGCTCAAAAATTTGCAAAATGACAACATTTGTGCGCGTTTTTTCTTCTAAATCGGAAGATGAACGAAGCGAATGTTGGCTAAGCCGAGTTCACTGACACTTTCGACCTTGCGAGCGCGACCTTACCCAAGGCTATTTTGCGACTTTGGATGAGAGGAGCGTCCCGTGCGGACATGTCTCTCGGTCTCGCGGGATTCTTTATCTTTAGCTGCGTGAGAGCGTATCTAGTCTTCTACATCCACGTCGTCAATGATAATTGTCTTCGGATTGCCGAAATACGCGCACGGCATATCGGTGCGGCCGCATAAATCATTCATTGTTTGACGCATTAAAATAATTAAGATAAAATGATTAAATCCTTTTGCATTCAATTGAATAATTTATTTTCAAAAATCCTTAAATTTAATATTTAAAAGTAAAGATAAATATTATATATGTTGCAAAACCTTTTAGAAAACTTTGTAGCATATAATCGTCACCTTTTAATAAAAATATATAGATTAAAAAAACAATCCCTCTCTCTTTCTCTCTCTCTCTGACATACATATATGTTATGCATGTCGTCTGACACGCTACGCGACTTTCTCATTATCGCCATTAATAAACGCGCGTGTTGCAAGTTGAAAATTGTGCAACGATATCTCTTTTAGAGCATGACCATTCAACTAATTAAAGTCCCTTTTTCATTCCAGATGTACTAAGAAGACAAATTATGGTGGCAGAATTTGTCGCCCGCCAGAGTGGATCGCCCATTAATGGTGAGACGGCGTGTCTGAACAGCAACATACCGGCCACGCACACAATGGCGCATGGCGGCGGCCATGGCGCGCCCCATAACGGGCCCCACGATGCCCACGGACCCCTCACGGTGCCCCTCACGCATCCCGGTCATCACGGCGGACCGCCGGTCGCGATCCAGCAGCATCAACATCAACTGCAACAGCAACCACCGCCGCCACCGCCACCGCAGCAGCAGCAACAACCGCCGCATCACCATAATCATCATCAGACTCAGCAATCGCAGCAGCAGCAGCAGCAACAGCAGCATCATCACGACCCATCGCAAGAGTCGCATCCCGACATGTACTCGTCCAACTTTGACATTCGTAAGGAGCTGTTCTCACAGCGCAAGCAGCGCGAGTTCATCCCCGACAACAAAAAGGACGACAGCTACTGGGATCGCCGCAGGCGCAACAACGAGGCGGCCAAGCGGTCCCGTGAGAAGCGTCGCTTCAACGACATGGTGCTGGAGCAGCGGGTGATGGAATTGAGCAAGGAGAATCATATTCTCAAGGCGCAACTCGACGCGATACGGGACAAGTTTGGCATCTGTGGCGAGTCTGTCATCAGCACCGAGCACGTGTTGGCCGCGCTGCCAACGGAACCGCCGATCAGCGTGAAGCGAGCGAAACTTCCGACGTCGACGGCGCTCCTGTACGCTCGCACGCCCAGCCCGGTGCACACGTCGGTGATCCATCAGCCGGTGAGTGGCGCTAGATCGCCCAGATCGCCCGCTTCGCAGCTTTACGTGCCCGAGACGACCGCGTATCCCGAGACGGAGAGCTTTCAGTACCCGTACTCGCATCCGGCGATGCACCACTTGGATAATACCACGAGCGCGCTCAACCTATCGTCGCGCGGTCGCCGGGCACAATCGCCGTACGAGCTCTCGTCGGGCAGCGGCGACGAGGCCGGCGGTCCCCAGATAGTCGTTGGCTCCCAGAACAATCCAGCCGCCAACAATAGTTTGCCGCACAAGCTCAGGCACAAGTCGCGCATCGGCGACAAGGATGCCGCGAGCGCGCTTTTGGCGCTCCAAGGTATCAAGCAGGAACCTGGACCGCGGGCATCGCCGCCCTGGGATAACGAAGGCTCGAGCGACGAGCGCGATTCCGGCATCTCATTGGGCGCCGAATGGACCGGCCCGACCGTCACCGCTGTCTCGGAGAGCGACCGGGAGGTAAAGATGAAGTTGGACCGTTTGGCATCCGAGGTCGCGTCCCTGCAGTCGATATTTCGTCTCGGGAAACCGGTCGCGGCAGCAGCAGCAGCAGCAGCGGCAGCGGCGGCGGCAGCGGCGGACGGTTTGGTGACCGGACACTCTGTCGCCGCCGCGGTCAGCGGGCCGTGAAGGACACACGGCCCGCCCTTGTTTCGCGCGGGGGTCGCGCGAATCCTCCTCTTCCCCTTGGCCGGGATTCTTGAAGATTGCACGTTAAAAAGACGACGTCGAAATGTCGGCGTGACGACGCTGAAAGGAAAGGACGGAGCGTCGCGCGGAGTCTGATGTCGCGCCGAGCTGGGAATATCATTGACTGTTTGAAAAGAGACGTTTCGTTTATTTAAACACGATTGTAAAGAATTCTCGCGTCTGCGGATGCAACGCGAAAGCAGATGGATAGCGATCGATTCATCTTGGAACGATTCGTGACAATATTTACACGAGACATGTTAAAATTCGTTTTTTAAATCTCGGATCTCTTATGCCGCGATATCACTCTCATCTCAATTTTGATATGTATTATATAATTTCATGTGAAACATATTAGTACAATATTAGTAGAATCAATTGATGAACGAACGATTCTCTTATCAGATGTAATCACACACACATGGCAAGCATGTCGAGTGTCATAAGATGGAAAGAAATTTCATCGAGTTTTATCGAGATGAAATAAAATTTACGAATCGTAAGTAATTTGCAATTATCGATTACTATCGGTCTGCTTGAGTCATCCCGAACTGATGATAATCGGAAGTCTCGCCTGCGAAATTTAATCCCTCAACCCGTAGATCGTACTTTTCTCTTTAATAAAAAAAGAAATGTAAGTTATTGCGATACGCGAAAGACATTATAATCGTACCGTTAAAAATTTCCGATCGATCTACCGGTCGAAGGGCTTACAGGCATTCTCCGCTCTTGATCCTGAAACGAAGCGGAATTAGGAATTGAGAGTTGATGCGATACCTATAGTGTTTTAAGGTTGTTACGTTATAAAACTCCCGTAGGTAGGTTAATATCGTTCTTATATATTATCATTTTAACTAGAGTTTTGTCGATTCGAGCAGTCAGTTGTATCGAACTGAGCATAATCGGTGAATTTTGGTGGATACCATCGCCATCCACAAACGAAGCACTATTACACGTGAGTTACTCACCGATTCGCGCAACCGGCTATCTCACTACCATCGGATATTCATAATACGATTTATTCCAGCGTACGAAATGGGATTCTTTCCTTCTCTTCTTTTTCGTTAGTCATCCGCATCGTCGTATCGTCATCACCATCTTATTCACATGTAAAGCGACGAGCGACGACGACTTTGCATAGTGGAGCTTTGAGACGAATTTTTTTCAGTATATTGAAATTATTTATTTATCGCGAAAAATGGCAAACTCTTTTGCTCACTGTTAATCGTCAACATTAATCCTGTGTAATATATATATCTGTACGATTTATCTTGAAAATGTTTCAAATTTTTATAAGCAATATTTTTATTTTGCTTAAGAATGTTTAGAGATTCGAAATATTCATTTCAAATTCGCTTTCTATTTATTATTTCTTTTCGCGCCTCGAAAACCGAAACTTCAACAAAGCTCTACTAGTCTTGGGATTTGTCTCTTTTGTTCTTTCGAATCACGTAAATACAAACTTGATGCGAAGAAGAAAGAATGGCGAGGCTGCGTTTCTATGACAGTCGCGCCGAATTTTTGTCATCCGTTCTATATCGCAAATATATATGTTGTCCTTTTTTTTATATTTTTGCTATCGAATCACTACGGTATCGACATAGTAGCGTGTTTGTATATATGTATATGTAAAGAAAACGAAAAGTGCATCTATGTTACAAACGCCGGACAAGAAACGCCAATATTGATGTATGTACAATAGGATGCGGGAAATCCTCTCGAAAGATGGAATTTAGCGCATATTGAAGTATTAAGCGAGCCTATAAGTGTATGTAACATAGGATATATTTGCAAGAGTGCGTGTGTGTGTGTGTTACACGCACGAATATATACGCATATATATATATTTTTCAAATTGATGTATTTTTCGATATCGTCATTGAAATTAGCTGTAACGCGTGTACAGTGCTTAAGCGTGTCGTCATCGATTCGGAGAGACACTCGACGATATAACAGTAAGATTTGTCAACCGAATAGTGGGAATCGCATTATCGGCGCGAATCGTCAAGATCGCAACTAGAACCAAAGTGTGATTTTTCCCAAAAGCGACGAAATAACAAATGAAAGGATGTCTATTGACGCGACGACGATAAAGTAATCGGCAGACAAGTTGGCGATGCGATCGTGGAGAAGGAATTGGCGATACCGGAACTAATATTCCACTCGATCAACTGTTCGGTTTTACCACATGTGATAAAGTATGTGTAGAGCGATAAAGGCGCCAATCGATGTTAATTCGAGAATAATCGTAATACATATATACATACATTATATATATATATGTATATAAGGTATGTATGTATAACATTATCGATGCACTTTTGTGCGTGCACAAAACACATATACATATGAATAAGTAACCAATATAATAAATATTTCGAATTATTGTCGCCAAATTCCAATGTTGGAAGAAAAAAAAGGAACAAAATTTGCCAGCAATATATTGTGTCTCACAATCGCGTCGCTCGCTAAAATACCGAGAGTGCCTGTAACAACCATATGAATCATGTGCATTTTTTGCTATGACTTACTATTGATTACTAATTTGTTGGGATTAAAAGTTGACGGCGAAAAATGAATGAAAGTATTGCAAACGTGTTGTCTTTTATCATTAATTAACGAGCGTCCACAATTTTCCGCAATCAGGATGAAATCTTGACATGATTTCAGATTTAATTCGTCATACACATAAGCGTGCGCGTGCACGCATATATATATATATATATATATATATATATATATATATACACACACACACACACACACCGATTATTCGCGCACTTTTGCCTCGCTCGCGCCTCGAATAATTACAAGAGCCAATATATTATTATTACAAATTGTACATACAATCGCACCTTTTTGCCAAAAAGCAGTTACGAGGATCGCTGGGACATCGGCCGGAGAAGGAACGACATTTTATCCCCTCCCTCACCCACTCTCCCTTGTCTTTCACTTCTCTTCCTTTCCGTTGTATCTCGTGAAATCGTTTGCGCGCGTTTCGATTACAGTTCCTATGCACTATATTAACGATAAAACAACTTAAAGGCGAAGATTGTAAACCCGTCGTCAGTTTATGATAAAAAATCGTAATTCCAACCAATCTGATAAGTTTGGTTCTCCTTTCTCCGGCTGTTCGGAGATGTAAGTATTTAGATTCTAAGGGACATATCCACAGCGCGTGTAGTGTACTTGTATATGAATACCGATAAATATTTTCAATGTTTTTGACAAAACTTCTTTTCCTTGTAATTTCTCAACATCTTCCCTCTTTTCCCCAACAATTCGACAAGTGCAAGAGAGAAAGAAATTCAAATACATTCTACGTTTTTAACAAGTCGTGCATTTCACGAAATTTAATTTCACAAAAGTAGGCGGAACGTTGCAAATATACCAACAATCCGGACAATATCACGCATGATTATACAAAGAATAGAGAAAAAAAATATACATATATATATATATACATCTGTGTGTGTGTAAACTTGCACATTATACTAGTTGATTTGTAAAAAGTAATTTCTATTTATCGTGATATAGAATTCGAATTAAAATCGCTCCGTACGCGATTGTCTTGAAAATATCTGTATTGCGCTAAAAAGCTAGAAGCGTCGAAAGTCGAAAAGTCGATGATTCGAAGAGAAACCGACGCTATTCTATAGTTCAAAATTATGTATGGCCTCTTCACAAAAGTGATCATGATCATTATAAAACTACGAAATGATAGTTTCTACACAGAAAATTTATCCATTAACAATTCAAATAGTTCCTAACAAACGGAATAATGCTATCCTAAGTCTTAAAGTTAGAAAGATTACTTTCGTTTCTTACATTTTGTTCTGCCACGACGTCTGCGCGAGGAATTCTGACGAGTGTCGGACTTTTTCGATGACCTGGAAATGAATGTATCGAAATTTCAGAAACGCGCAATTAACTTGACAAATTAATTGAATAAATTAACTTAAAAAGGTTATATTTTACGAATTAACTTTGTGAAAATTCGGTGCGATTAAACATTAATAGACAAGTCGAACCTGTGAACCCTGTTGACCGAAACGGAAGTGTGCTTCTTCAATGTCAAATGCTGCTGGACCAATTCTGCCAGCTTTCCCTGCTGAGCGAGCATCGAGAGAAACGTGCAAATAAATTCGTCGTAATTATGCGTCCTCCGACAATCGTCGATCTGAAAGATTCACCGATAATTTCTATATCATCATCCCTCGAGACTAAGACACTCGTTATCCAAGCGTTTTACTAATTACAAGCATAAATTACGCGATATCGTTACGCTATCTAATTAATAATCTATCATGAAAAATGGCAGATGCTTCGTAATATACGCAATGCGTGCGAACCTTGTATTTGTTCCTTTTATCATTCTCATCTTTCAGACTGGTCTCGCACACGCTGATCTCGTGCTCCAAATTTTTTAACAATGCCAAAAGATCCTTGGGAGCAAACGTATGTGGCTCGAACAATTCCGGATACTTGGAGCACAGTTTGGGATCGATCTTCTCGACCTTTTTCTCCTCCGTGACCGTGTCGCCGTTGCTGGTTTTCACTCTCGCATGAGGAATCCTGACTTCCCCCGATAAACAGACCTTCTTGTGCAGATGGCCGCTGTCGGAGACTAATCTTTTTCCATTTATATTGATATTTCCCAGAGAACGACCTGTGCGTAAATGTGTAAATGTCAATGTTAAGCGCAACGATAAATCTTATTAAACTATACCTAAACGATACCTACTTAGACCTGCTTCATTCTTCTCGTCACCGGCAACTCTGATCACTACAAACTTTTTAAAGTCCTTCGTCGACGTGGGGCTGCTCTGACCGGAATTCCAGCCCCAAGCTAAAAAATATCAAGATATTCTAAATCCTCCTTTCTCTGGCCCAAAGTTCTCACAAAGAGATATTGTGCAAACAATCTCAAAATACTTGATCTTATTGTGCGTGTAAAGCATTGCCAAAATTTTGTCCAATCATTAAGAAACTGGCAACGAGCGATATGTTAACAGACGGGTCAAGTAACTGTACATAAGAGGTGTGAAACGAAGCGTCTTCCGGGACGAAATGTTATATGTGCGTGTGAAAAGTACATACGGTCCACGAGGCAGACGCACGAATTGCAGTCTGCAACAGGTTGCAGACGAGGTTGCGCGACAGCGACAACAACGGCGGAAATGCGGCTCGTATCGCTCCTTCTCGCGTGCAGTCTGATCTTTCTGGCAGATTCGTCGCGATGCCCGGAATCCAAGAAACCGCATCTCACGAGTTGCACGATTTTCTACAATTGCGTGAATTTACCTGGCGGCGGTTACGTGTGGATACCGTCGAGATGTACCGAAGGCTTGGTAAGACGTTAACGAACGAACAAATACGTTAGAGACCTCTCGACTCCTCGGGAATTGTATGCGTATTGTAATAGCGCTGCTAACGCTAATATCTCACAAATATGATTGTAGATATTCCAACCATATTTACGGATGTGCGTGGTTCCTGGTGATATCTGGACGTGCGATTCGACCGAGCATACTCTCGTGACAAACAAATACGATACACCGGCCGAACTCGTCGGGTATCCAACGGATACAAGCTACTTGGGATACACGCAGGATCCATTCTCCAAAGTGATCGACTCGTCCTACGTGATCGATAATTTCTCCGATTCAACGACCGAAGCAGTAACCGCGTATCCTTTGATCGAGTTTGAAGAATCGGACGTGACAACGCGCGCTGATAATATCGTGAAAAATGTATCGTATCATAAGGAGGAAAATTATTTGTACGAGTATTATATGAATAAGCAAGCATCTTTGTCTCTAATGGAAGAGTATAAAAATATTATAGATAGTCATTACAAATGTCTAAACGAATTGATTAATCGGTTGTACAATTACAAGAACTCGATGTCTGCGATATCGAGTTCTCTGTCGATACCTATTAGAGATATTACGACCGTAAAGCCGACTAGGACTATCGCCATATTTGCGTCTCACAATCGAAAACATAACATAACGCTAAATTATCTCGTGCAAAGTTACGAAACCGAAGGAAACCGAAGATTACATAACGGTAAACCAACCGAAATGAAAGAAGGCGACGGACCTCAGATGGAGGTCAATAGCGCGTCAACAACTCTGGATAGTCTCGTTTCGACAGAGAACACTTTGCAGTTGCTAATCGATAGTCTGGATTCTGACAACAACATAATAGGGATTAGCGATAATCTCGGGAACAAACAGTACCTGACGATCGATGGGTACAAGACCGTAGCTTCTCGATTAACATCACGATTTATTACCGTCGTAGCGTGTACGAGAAACGTTCGTATGCCAAACAAGACCGATTGTAACAGATATTACACGTGCGATCCGAACACGGCCAACGTAGTGGAGTTCTCTTGTCCACTACACACGGCTTTTAACATGTACTCGCGAATCTGCGACATCGAGAGCGCGAAAACGTGCGGAAACAAACTTTCGGTAAATGAGATATTCGTCGAGCTTCGTGAAAACGCGACGACACGTTCTAGCGAAAAATTGTCAAAGGAAGAGAGATTGTGCCAGGAGCTCGGTAAAATAAAGGATCCCGCTTCTGATTCTCATTATTACATTTGTTACAGTATGCCGGGATCCGAAGACATCAAATCAATTCGAATGAGTTGTCCGAATGCTTTGATATTTTGTCAAGGCAAGAGAGTGTGCACTACTAGACGATTGTGCAATGTGTCGCGATAATGATGAATTGCACGTAAAGCGTGTGCACATTTCCAATTCCTTTCTATTTACCTTGAGTAGGCGAATTGAAGGCCGATCCTATTTCCGACGACGTGTCCGTGCTCGACGAACTGTGAGCCGGCGAGGTTTGAATTCGCAGCGGCGTGGCATAATCCAGAGCGCACATCACTACTTTCTCCATTCCGCTGAAATCAAGTGTGAACCGCCGTTAAATAAGCATCGCATATGTACGCATGTGTAATATACTCCGTAGCAACCGTTTTTTGCAGCACCGAAAAATAAATTAGTCATCATTATAAAGAAATAAATGAGTACGATTGCAATTTTTTAATTGAGATAATTGAGAAAAGGCTTTATTAAAACGGTGCTTTACTCTTTCTCTCTCTACCGTTATATATATATAATCTGTAAAATTTAACCAAGTTTTAAACTAAATTATTAAATTTTTTAAATTATTAAATTTATTATTTTCTCGCCTATTTATTCACGGTATGGTTGAAATATAATCAGGGGAATCTTGTAATCTCGAACCAAGAGATACGTCTCCCTGAAAATATTCTTCCAACTTCGCCCGTGTAAGTTATTTGCTAGTTGGGTCGAATTATATTAATTTTCCCTATTAGAATTTATTTACTAGCGACAGAAAATTATTAATTAGTTAATTAAATTATTAAAGTAAAACTAGAAATAACAGCATATGCACTTTATCATAATAAAGAAATTAAGAATTTGATTTACCTAGATTCGGTTTTCCCAGATGCAATGCCGGAAATTGATTCATCCATAACTATTGCGGAATCATTATTCCTTTCAACGTTGATGGTGGGAACCGAGGACGATTCTTCGATCTCCGCCTTGGTAGATAATCCATTTTCATCCTCAGTCTTGTGCTTTTTCTCACATTGCTTCTCTTTGTCGGAATCGTGCGAGCTTTTTTCGGTATTACCGTCTTGATGACTCAATTTAACCAACTGTTGCAAAGCCTCCAAGACTATTTGTCGATTGGTTTTCAGCATTGTTAATTTATGCGAGATAGCGAGACGTCTGTCGGGCACGACGGCCATCAGATTAAATCTGATGTCTTGCAACTGTTCGCCCGTGGCCATGCCTAAACGATCGGTTATGACGCGTCTGAATTGCTCTGTCCATTCCTCGTGCTCTTTCCATGGCCCGTGATCCATAGGATAAGGTTTCAAACCATCCAGCTCGAAAAGTCTGCCGTTTATCGGTACGTAGCTCACAAAGTGAAAAGCCTCGCCGGTGAATCGGCCTGTAGAGACACCGGTGTTTTTGTCTTGCCGCCTTTTGGCCTGGGGCATAGCGTGCGAATTGTGCGCGCAGGCTAGCTCCGGCGTATTACCGATCGCCCAGCCCTTGTTTTCCGGACACATACCAGAGGTGTGCATCTTCAAGCGAGATAGGGTTGTACCCAAGTGAATATTCGGACAATTCAGCAGAACCGAAAGTAACGCGTGAGTCGCACAGCTGTTGGGAACAACCTGTTGTACAATAATTATAAAAAAATATACATAAAGATTATACAAATAATAGAGATATAGATCTGACAGATCGAGATATAAAACTGTACGCTAGACCTGCTGCGCGAAGAAGATATTATTGACAATCTCTTCGTCCTTGACAAAACTCTCATCCTGCTCCACGACCTTCCGTCTCGATCGCCGTTCTTCGATCCAACGGAATAGAAAGATGAAGCCATAGACCGGACCTTCAAGAGATTTTTGCAGATCGTAGATCTCCTCCACTTGAACGCCCTTCACTCCAAAGTCTTCCAAGAGCAGCGTGAACAAGCCTTGAACATGCCATGCGCGAAAAAATTTACAATTTTCAAGTGTTGCAAAATTACGGCACAAATGTACGCTTCTTAAAAGCTAAGAAAGAAATGCACAAAAATTGACACATTTTATTGACAGATACATTTCTCATCATTTTTCATCAACGTACCCGGATCACTTTCCAGTTCTAGCCAACCCTCCGTCAATCGATTAATGTCAACGGGCATCTTTTGACGTTAACTCATCGGACGCGAGACACGGCAGAAATGAGTCTCCAGATAGCGTAGACTCATCGAACTTTGACAGAGAGAGCCGCCATGTTGAACCAAACTGCACCAAAACACATGTCACATGACATGAGTCACGTGGTAGCGCGTCGAGAAAGCCGCGTTTCTAAACGGCGAATAAACTTTGATGAAGAGAACTAGCTTTCACATCTTGACGTCATATATACAAACTTTTCCGATAAGAAAAATAGATTTATATAATTTTAACTTTATTTATTTAACGTCTACAGAAAATGACAATATACAGGTATCTCCCCTCTATGAGTTTACTCTCCTTTCATTTTATTCTGCTTTTCTTTTAATATATTAAAACTGTATTAATTATATTAGTTTTATTTTAATATATTTTTTCTTTTTCTCTCTTATAATATCCAATTACACACACATCATGTACACACATCACACCACCCACACATACACACATACACACATGCATGCGTGCACATATATATATATATATATATATATATATATATGACACTTTGAATATCTCTACCACACTTCTACACAAATCTTTAATAAGTTTTTCAAGCTACTCACTTTTCGACTAATTTCTAGATTATTATAAGAGCTATTGCATATTATTTGTAGTTCATATAAAAAATTAAATTCCACAACATTAAATAAATTTAGATCCAAATAATTTCATTCACTTTTTCGGTCGAAAAATTTATTAGAAAGATAAACTTGTGATAGAAATTTAAAGCTATATACATATATATGTGTGTATGTGTGTACGCGTATAAAACAAAATTATGCACATCACTGTTATAAGGATAAAAATCTTAAAATTTATACATGTTAATTTTTTGGAGCTAAGCACTGATTGATCACATCAAGTAACATAGAATTTTCTAAAGCTGCAGCCACTCTTTCCTTATCTGCGAGTTGTTTGTTCACTGCTTCCTCCGAGACATGAGTACCAGGAGAAATTTCCACACTGACCTTGAATCTAGCAGGTAAAGCACGCAACAATTGTACACGGATGGACAATCCAATTAAAGTAGCCATGCTGCAATGAGGTATTGTGGGTGTAAACTTTACATCCACTCTGTTCCGTTTATCATCTACCTATAAAGTTGAATCTTTAGCAATTTCAAATTGCAGTAAAGCGATATCTGGAATATTACTGTTTAAAAAAATATATATATTACCTCAATGAGGCCCTGCTCCACTACATTTAATTCTTCTAGAGTTAAAGGATGTTCTGGATCATTAATGTTTCTAATTATATCTGCAAATCATTAATCAGTAATCAATATTAGATTCTATTTTATTTAGGGAATGCACAAATATACAATGTTATATAATTCATAGCTATAGTATTATCAAGTATGTATGTATTATTAAATAATATTATGTATATTAGCAAATACAATTATTCCTTATTCAATATGCAAATGTCAAATGTATATCATACTTGATTGATAAAACAGGTACTTTTTGTTGGTAATACATCCTAAAGTTATATTTTTAATTTTTAATTAACAATGAGAAGATAAACATCTATAATACACATAGTTAATAAGACATGTTACGCATTTTATAAAAATGTGATTAGACACATTAGATGTATAAACTATTGCACTCATAATTGGATAAACAAGAGTAGATTATTGATAACACTTTGAAGTTATATTTACCGAAAATTTCTCTTGCATCAAATCCATCCGCAACATCTTCGTCTTGCTCTTCGACTGTGATTTCTCTGTCATTCAATTTTTTGTAGAGTTTCGGATTGATGTTCTCCAAATTCTCGTTCATTGTGAGTCATTGAGTAAACGTTCTTCGCAGTTCGGCAAGTTCAACAGTGCAGTAGTTTAATGCGATTGTAATTATAGCAAAAATATAGCAACAGTCGAGAGAGGTCAGAGAGCTGTCATGCCGGCCGTTTTTTTTTTCTATAAGACCATAGACATAAAATACATAGACGATTCTGCGATAAGAGGAGGATTTGCGATAAAGGAAATACCAGTACCAACCAGAGAGAAGCCTCTCTGATTTGGCAAACCTGGCCACATACGGAACAATTTTCGTGACCACTTCCAATCTAGGTAGATAACTCTCCTTACTCTTACTTCATGATATAACGTGCGATAAATGGCGCGCGGTATGAAAACAAAGTTGAAAGAGGTTAAGTGACTTGCTGCGAAATAATCTCGCGGACGCGAGTTACTTTGGCGAGTAAATCAATCACATAAGAATAATGTGTTGCACAGTTTAAAGGAATAACGATCGATCAACATGCTCTCGCGGATTATGAGGGGCGTCCTTACACGGGGTGTCCCCGTATTGTTGAAACAACCGCCGCGTAAGATTGCAGATCCTTCGTTAGCTCGAACGAGTAACGCCGTTCATACCAGCGGATTCCGGCATAAAGACGACAAAAAGAATGACAAGCCATCGGCTCTCATGCTCCAAGCCTTTGCGAATGTCGAGAGCAAGGAGAAGGAGACCTATCTGGACATACTCCGGCAATACAAGAGTAACAACGATCTCAGACGCGGTCACGTGGAGTTTATTCAGGTCGCTCTCACATATATGGACGATTTTGGCGTGAATCGGGATCTGGCCGTGTATAAGGTTCTGTTGGACGTGCTTCCCAAGGGCAAATTTATCCCCAACAACATTTTCCAAACGATGATTATGCATTATCCTAAACAGCAGCATGTAGCCATCGACCTGCTGTGCAAAATGGAGAAAAATTGCGTGATGCCAGATGTAGAAATGCAGGACATGCTGCTAAATATCTTCGGGACACACGGTGCACCGCTGAAGAAGTTTTGGAGAATGATGTACTGGATGCCCAAGTTTGCCAACTTGAATCCCTGGCCTTGCGCCAGACCTGCACCCAAGGATCCACGAGTACTTGCGAGATTGGCGATGAGTAAGGTATCTAGTGTAGATGTGCAGACTAAGATCACGGAGTTTGAGACCAAGGACATACAAGACTCCATCGAGGACACGTGGATTGTATCCGCCATGAGCAGCTTGCAAGAGAGGCTATTGCAAACGCAATCTCCTAGCAGTCCAATTTTTGTCGAAGGACCATTTACAGTTTGGATTGCAGATCAGTGTATAGACTATTTTGTACTGAGAGGAGAGGTCAGAAAGAAGAAGGAGTATGAAGATATTGATGGTAAATAACTGGTTGCTAATTGTCCACTACGGTAATGATAGGCCACAATTTACATACATAATTTTATATAGATCGATTTTATATAGAGCAAGTTATATTACATTAATTGTATACAAGTATCTAATTATAAGCATGACTTTTTAATAGAAAAATACCATTATACATTTTCTTTTTTTTTACAGACGTTTCGGATATTAAAATCCCCTTTTGGGATAAAAAGGAAATAATTCCTGCTCCTACAGTCCATGAGCAAGACGATGGCACATACTTTGCGATGTGCGCTACGGGTACATCTACAAAAGATTCTTTGTTGTCCTGGATACGATGTCTACAGAAACAGAATCCTATCTTGAATGTAATCCCGGTAGTATTCAAAGTGTCGTCGTTTACCAAGGAACAACAGTACATTGAGACTGAAGAGAACAAGAATGAAATGGTGCATACAAAAGATTAATGTCAAAGGTACGAATGGCTAGACTATTAAAGATCAAATAGTGATATCACTAATATAGTAAATTGACGCATATGTAGATAGTTCTATCTTTGTATATAAAAGCAATATATAACATTTGTTAATAATTCAAATATCTATAAACTTATCGAATAATTTAAATTCTTTCAATACCTTCATATGGCTTAAAAAAGATTTTTTATCTCTCTCTCTCATCATATAAAAATATTTAATTGTTGATTGACATCAATAGATTATATTAGGGGAATTATAAAATATTAAGGGATATATAAAAATAAAAAATACATGATACATAGAAAGATATAATTTATTCTGTGCAACCGGGCGTTATACCTTCGGTGCACCTTTCCAACAATAAAAATTAAAATTTTATATATATATACATATATATATGATCGCTGATCAATAGATCATCACATTGATTCGCTGTACTGTCGTTCATTTTCTAGAATACATTGCGATTAAAATTTGTATATATATATATATATATATATATCTGTACATATATATACATATCTGTTTCTGGTATCGTATGTCTGCAAAATATCCTATGTAATCCCAGTAGTGTTCAAAGTGACATCGTCCATGAAGGATTGCTTCGATGATACTACTTTGGCAATGTGTTAAGTTTAAGCCGCCCCAAAAATAGAAAAAGAAAAAAAATATATTTAATCGCGCCAACGATGCGTCGCAAAACAAAATACACAATAGAGAGCAACTCTCTCGCGAATCTATATACAGCTGTATAAATCTATGATATGTCATATTTAAAGGAATAAATTACATCTGCGCATAAACTTGCGATGTAATTGTTACGTCAAGGAATCTAATTTTCCTTAAAAAAGAATTGTCAAAGTGTAATCTTCCATAAAATAGAACATGTATTGTGTCATTTTCTAGTTGCATGACATTGAAGTTTCTACGATGAGCGAAGACCAGCGCAATCACGAATGTTATAGCACCGATGAATTTTTTATGTTTAGACTATATGGATAGAACGTGACTGTGCTTATAGTACCGTTTGTGCTGCTTCGCTATTATCGCATCAATTATACTTGACACTTGCAGCGAAAAATCCGTCGATGTCTACAATTTTCCACGACGCAAAATAGCACCTGCTTAAAACACTAAAAATAGAAGACGTGCGGTATAACATCACGCGCAATTGTGAATATTTTCTGTGAATATCAGTTGCAAATATCGCGTTACACAACGTACAAGAGAATTTGTCAGGATTTTAAATGTCATCATAAATAAAACGCGCAAAGACGTTTAGGCAAATATGCATATTTCAGTAGAGAGCAAATGGGGATAAAAGTTGGATCAAAAATACGTCTTTTTGTATTTTTTTTCTACCTATTTGGATTTTAGCTCCGCTCTTCAATTTGTTTTCACAGTCAAAGTATACATTTGCACATAAACATTCACGGTTTAATCGTAAATAATCCACGTATCATTATACTTCATTTTTTATACGTCTTTTTACTATATAATTAATGTACAAATACCCTAATCTAAATACTTTTGCGAATAAAGACGACTATCGCTAGAAACAATTAATTTTTTAATTGCTTCTAGCGATAGTCGTGCCGATTTTGAAATTAAGTTCATAATAACACTCAAAATCTCCGCGTATCATTCAAGCACCATCTTTGCATCTTGATTGTCTTTACACACGAAAAATTGCCAAAAATATAAAAAAAAAAGCTCAGTGAGTTGTGAAAACGTTTGTTAGCGTTACGAGTCGTCACGTTTAAATTGCACTACGCGCGCGGTAACGCGTCAATTATTAATTCAATTTATTACGATAATACGGTATTGCATTTACTATTGAATTGCGAGGTTATCGCTAGAATAAACTTACAGTATCAATAACGGGATATGTGTGTAATAAATTTAAGTAACGCTAATCTTCCTATTCCAGCTTTGAATTTGTCATAGGCATCGATAAAACATTTTAAGTACAAAATGTAAAAGTACAACCGGCCTGATTATGCCATCGTCATTTTTTTGTGTCGCGAGATCATGATAAATGCAATCTTTGAATGGGTTCTTAATAAACGTCCCGCTGGTAAATCGATAACAAGGATTGTATGATTGCAATTTTCCGATTTTTAGAAAAATTATTTTCACAATAATTTTGTTACCCCGAGATTTTTGTTGCTTGTTATAATTGTATATAGGAACAGATTATAATACTATATTAAATACAGAACTATATAAAAGCTATATAGATTGCAAAGATTTAATATTTCTTTTTAGGCATGCTACCGATAAATTAGCATCGGAAAATGATTGCAATTGTGTATGAAAATGCTTAAAAATGTGAATACAATATTTTCTCATTTTTCCATATCCTCGATTTGTCTCTTATCAAATAAATGTGTGCGCGATTAGCACGGAATGATTATCGACAAGTGCGAACGGAGCTAATTTCAATTGAAATCTGCTTCAACTTTTGCGTCGCGCAAGCCAAATGAAATAAACGTGTTGCGATGGTAATACACCGCTTTTTCCAATTAATATTTCGTATCTTAGGCAGTATCTTTTATACTTGTCCAATGTATGTGTAAAATTGATTCATCAGCATCGCTGCGATTTACACAGCGCTCTGACAGGAGGAATGTTCAATACTCTTGAAAAGCGCGCGAAAAGTGGCCAAACATTTCATTAAATGAAATAAAAGTTAAATAAATAATTTCTGTACACGAAATTATATACCATGGTGTGAACCGAGGTATCGCTGTGTCAATAACAGAGTAAAAATTAACAGAATTAAATGTAACTCTGCTTATCTAGGATTATTTTTAACAAACAACGCGGAAAGACGTATGCAACACAAATTGTTTTGTGCTGTGTTATGTATATGCTTGGAAATATTAGCATGATCAAAAAGTTTGTTTTTTTACTCTCGTTTTTTGTGTTTCATTTTTCCAGTTTAAGAAAACGTATAGGAAAACAACGAACAAACTTTTTTGATCAACCTAATACACATATTATACTGTAAGATAATCTCGCGAGGATGGACGACAGGGCAAGACAAAGGAACTTTAACGCTTTCGAGAGTGTCGCGCAACGGGATCGCGACCTTAAAGTCCGGACCGTTCGACGACCTCGTTCAGCTTACTCACATGGAACAACTGAAGCAGGTCGATTCTCGAGTTGATTCTTGAGCCCGTCTCGTGTAAACCTTCAGTAGTTGGCAGTGTACTCTGTACATAATACAGACACATTTAGCAATTTAGTGTAAAGTTTAATTGACTCTTAGATAGCTAAGCGCTTAAAATCAAGTAAATATCATCATGGAGAGAGAATCTTCAAGATCCTATTGTTTTATTAACGACTTTAAAACTCTAACAAGCAACATACTCGTTTACACTATTAGCTCGATTATCAGTAATATCAATAAGTATATAGCTTTCAATTAAACTAAATATAATAGATCCACACATAATATATTTCTCACTTTTGATTTAATCCTCCCATGCATTTGGGAGAATTTCAAATATTAATACAAATATTTTAGATATCTTTAGATAAGTTAAAAATTTGATTGTACATACACACATTGAAGGATTAAGACACCGATTAGCACAATACATGCACATTGATAATCTGAACGCTATCGCGTGTTGTTTACTCGCCTGATTTTCACATTAGTATTGTCGACCACCTCACCGTCGCAGTTCCATACGCTGAGCCGAGAGTTGGAACGGACTTGGTTCACCTCGTTTTCGAATTGCAGTGTCGGCAGGGCGCGGAATGTGAATTCTCTCGCTCGATAGACCTCGACAAACGGTAGCTCGTACTGCAATAAAGATTAACTTTTTGTAGGTTTTACAGATATTTAAAAATTAGATTATATCTTGATATAACATAAATAATTTTTGAACATTTTAAACAGTGTAATCCTGATATATTCTACAGTGTTTTATAATTACACACCGTGTGTTAAAATGTAGTATGTGTATTACATTACAATAGCAAATTAAAAATTATTTCATATATTATGGTGTAGTTTTTGTAGTGTTGTTTTTAATATTATAATAACGAAATTATATATCGTTTACTACACTCTGTGAGAAAAACTTTTGTTTTATATAAAAAAATATACGATTTGATTTTTGTTGTAATTTTAAACAACTGTTTAAATATTGGGCAATTTTGTTGGTTGTTTATAAGTACTGATCGATTTAACGACCAAAGTCCATTAGAGGATCAAGTAAAAAAATTAGCGATTAATTGGTCGATTCGCATACCAGAGTCTTTCGTTTGCTGCACAGTCTGAGTAGCAATCTAATATTGTTTATCAGAGATGTGTGACGAATTAGAATCACATCTACGCAGCCATCACCTATGTGACAATGAGGACTAAAGCCCATGGGACTTCTCGAGCAGGCGCAAGACACGTTCGCGCCGTTCACCATGAAAAACTTTCCACTGACCGTCACCCATCCTTTTCGCGGATAAAAAAGCATATTATTATTATTATTATTATTATTATTATATATATATGTATATATTTAAATTTATCCAATTTTTTAATTATTAAATCTATACTCAAATTTTACTTTTATTAATTTTTTAACACGTACTGGCGATTTCCTCGTCGGGAATGCTATTGTGCATGTGTTGCAGACAGCGTGAACAATTTTTCATACATCTGGTGCTACTGGCAGGATGACACGGGTCCGACAGTAGCTCAATCTCGCCCTCGTAACCCTTATTTGCTATTATCTTTTTAAACCCTGAAAAGAGAGAGATGTAATTAATTTAATATTAAATATTTTATATTCTCAGAGTATGCAATATGTTATTATTAATTAACATATGAAAACAGTTATTATATACATATACACACACATATATACATACATATTAAATTATCTAATCTTTCATATTTATTAAATTGATATAGATTAGACAAATATATTATTATATAATTCAAGTTTTAGATTTGTATAGCGATAAAAATTTTATCTAAATGTCACAAATTATTAAACGATGAGAATTTCTGAACTTTACCGGACCAATCGTATCTGTGGGGCCCCATCCAGCGAAATTTCTCACTATCACGGATCACGTCGCCCAGATAACCGTAACTGAGCACGCTGGCGTACAATCTGAGCAAGGTGCGATTGCTGTGAATCGACGAGATGTCCAGACCGATCGAGTCACCGAAAATGATGTGTATAGCAGCGGTCTGCACGTCAGTGGTACCATGCAGGCTGTAGGCCACCGTATCCGTGCTACCGCTGGGTATAACGCCGACGGGCAAAACAGGGCTGGGAAGTCTGACGTCGGGATCGTTGGGATCGATCTGTTGGTCCTTGATTGCTCTCAGAATCAGCCCGTTGAACACCTCGGCGAACGTGCCGTCGCCGCCGATGCACACTACTGCCTAAAATGCGCCAAGAAAGTCGTGAGAATTTCAGAATAGCAGTTTGGATCAATTCTTTTCAATATATGCCTTCGCAACTTTGGATTTATATATATACATACAGCATATTAATAGTGATGAGTTTATATTCATTATAAAAAGTCGGAAAAAAATCGATATAGAAATGTAGATTTCTATTTTAAATACATGTATCATTAATATCCAAAAATTTATATAAATTAATTTTTTTTGGCTTTATGTATAATGTTTTATATTTATCGCATAAAATTGAGATTTCTAGATTTGCGCCATTTTTCAGATTTTCTAATTATAGTAAATATATATAATAAATATAAATATAATAAATAGTTATATGCATTTATAATTAGTATAAATTTGCTTATATATAATTTGTATACACTGGTTTGGTTTTATATAATACATACATGTATAAATTTTTTTATTTGCACTTGGATTTGTAAACTCTGCGAAAGCAACAGAACATCGGTCTTGCAAGAACAGGACTCACATGTAAGTCACTCAAATCGGCCGTCAACAGAATGTCACGAATGTGACCAGCCCGCTCGGTGACCATCATTTTTGTCTCGATACCAGCGATGGTCATGAGAGGCTGCACATCCTTTTCCCAGATTTTGACACCTTTCTTCTTACCGCCTATGGGATTGATGAACAGCATCACCTTTCGCGGTCGATACGTGAGACCTGAAACAATCGGCTACAAATAAAATTCGATTTTTAATTCTTCAAACTCTAGGAGTTTTCTTAAATATTTGAATTATCAAAATTTAACATTAATCATTAAATTGCAGTAAATCAAATTCAAATTTTAGAAATTTCTTTAAATAAATTTTTAACAAGACATGAAATTTCAAAGTAGGTATTAGGGGCGAATTATTGTTTAATTAATTGATCGAAAAATTTCTACGTTTCTTTGCTACACACACGCGCGCGCATTTACATACATTATATAACACGCATATTTCTTTACATTTTAATCGATTTAACAATGAAAATGGGTCGAGTAGACTCGACTCGAGGAAAAAGCAGACTTTTAATCATGCAAACTGTGTCGATCGATCTTTTCTATGCAATGTAACGTCGATAATCGAACGGGTTTTTTACGAAAATGGCATTATACACGAGCACGGCAAATCCCCAGATCAATACCGTAACTGTTGGTTCGCGACAAAGGTCGACAAGGGTAGTTTAGAGCGCACCCACCCTGTTTTCTCGGCATTTATTCAAACAAGCCCCCCTCTCCCCCCCCCCTCTTTCTCTCTCTCTCTTTCAGAGATTATCGTGCAGTATCGTTGTCTAGCAAGCGAGACAAGAGATTGCATCTCGCTTAATTCATTTCACAATGCTCTCAAGCGAAGCAACAACTCAATTTCGAAACTATCAAAATTTCGAGAAATAAGAAAATTAAAGAGCGAATAGAAATCGATAAGTAGCGAAAGAATATAGCAGCAATTTTATTTGGAAATTATTTGCATATTGGAAATTATATGCATATTTTATTTGCAAATAAAAAAGTTACAGAAGAGCGATTCAATTTAGAAATTATTTATATGGCGAAAGCAAAGAATGGCACAGCAATTTAATTCGGGAATATTGTTAAAATTCACAAAAGGGGAATTAAACGATGAAAGCGCAAATGATAATCGCGCAAACCTCGACTAATTTGTTAACTATGCTAGCTACGCTAGCTCAAAGAGTTTCAGAATCACTGCGTATATTCTCGTAATACAAATCTTTCATCGTGATTTACGTCGAACTAATTAACCGGCTAGCTAGACTTTGCTAGATTACGCTTCTGACTTTAAACGTAACTGCGATAAAAAAAAGTTTACAAAAACACAATGACAAAAAAGAGAGGCAGCTTTTTCACATATAGAAACGTTTCAATCTATAATCTTTAGCATTCCATTAAAAAGAGATTACGAAAAGTCTCAAATTTCGTTTTCCATAAAATTTTATCTGTGCACAATATATAATCTCTATTCTTACAATAACGAAAATTTAAATTTGTAAATAATATATTCAATTCAGAATAATATATTCTGCTTTTGTATGTCAGTCTCGATTTTTTTGTTAATCTCAAATCTGTATTTTTTAAGGTTTATTTTTATATTTTCTTATAATATTTTTCTTAGCTCCAACTGCTTGCGTTATTGGAATTTAATCATTTATCTATGAAAATAATGTTACGTCTGTACATGACGTCGCAATGATATCAGTAACTAAACAAGAATCAGCAAGTTTTTACTATTTCATGCGTCACGTTGATTTCTTTGCTTTTAATTGATCGTTTTCTCATGCAATCGTGCCTTCTTGCAACTTTTTGCACTTTTTCGAGCAAATAAATTGATGAGAGAATTTCTAGTTATTTTTTATAGCCAAGTAATAAACCAAGTTTTTATCGTTTACGCGTGTCGAATGAGTCAGCTTCGGATATCGCTAAAATAATAAGTTGCAGCCTTGCATTTTTTTAGCCACCGTATGCAAGGTATTTCTAAACGGCGTATTTTTTCAACGATTAAAATCGACTTTTTCTTTTCCTAACGAAAATATCGTTGAGACAGCGGTGGTTTTTAACTAGCGATGACTAAATTATTTTGAGAATAAAAATAAATGACAAAATTATCCTTCGTCCCTCCCCCACCCCTCGCCGTCACACTTTGTTCCCTACGTTCATACATACATACATATATAGGTATACATATGTATCTTGTAATTTTAAAGTTAACGTTGTTGTTACAAAAAAGTTTTCGTAAAGTTTCAAATAAACGTTACTAAATTCAAAGCGGCAATTGTGAAGAAATTATTGCGCAATTAGCTCACCTAAAAGGTAATTTCGAATGGTTTTCACCCATGAAGCGATCTGTCTGGGATCCGTGTGGCTCATGGTGACGCTGTGGTGTCGCCATTTGTTCTTGGATCCGCAAACTGCATAGTGCAGAATGAAATTCGTCGGACAAACCGTGGTCGGCGAGGTCGGTTGTTTCTCTTTAACGCTCAAACCCGGTATCCAATCATCGCCGTAGCGCACCGCCAAAACGTCTGTCAAAGGCAGCGTCCATCTGGCTGGAGAAAAGAAGCGAAAAAAGAAAAAACCGATTATTATGGTAAGGGTTTTATAAACGAAAAGAGGGGGGCTCGTCTCAAAACTATCGTTTTGTCTATTGTGTCCGCTAGTATTTAATTTAAAGTGTATGTGTAATACGGATATTTTTTTTATCCTATTTGTCCTTAATCGTGACATTAAAACTAGGTAAATGGCCTCTAAAACATGTAAAAAAAACGCGATTTTATATCGCGTAATATCGTAATATCCATGAATATTACGTTTAACGTATATGTATGTATATCCAGCACACACTTATATATAGTCAACTGTTAGATAACTATCTCGTTAAGGTTCGATAAAACAGTTGATCCGATAGCTTTCCAAGGAAACGTGTCATATTTGATAACAATTGTTTGACTTGTCAACATTTTATTTCTGCTTATTTTTACATTAATTATGATTCATTTAGATTTTACACTTTTATTATTATTATTATTACATTACATATTATCGTATTTTATTATATTATATGTGCAATATTATATTTGTATTACATTGTAGGATTAACATAAGAAGTGCAATATGTGTGCGGTTACGTTTTTAAGTGAATGGAGAGAAAATGGAAAGAGAACGATGTGTGTGTGTGTGTGTGTGTGTGTGTGTGTTACACGTGTGTGTGTTACACGGTGCGTGTGTGACGTTGCGCAATATTTCTAGTTACGTACAGAGTGCAGGTGTGCGCGCCTGCATCTCAGGATGCAAAAAAGAGGCGAATTAAATTATTTTCCCGAAGGAGGAATCTCTCGAGTCAGCATGTGTATTGCTTTTTCGTAAGAATCCGAGAAAGTAAAACTGCTGTTCGACATTGCCCGTATAAAATTCTCATTTTATATATGTTGGATGATATTTTATTTTTTAATATTATGTAAAGTTTAATCGACATTAACTCAAATTTTCCAAAACACACAAAGGGAAATTTCATTATCATTATTAATTGATCAAAGAAAGAGTAAGATTGTTCGAGCTTTGGGAAAATTCATTTCCGATACTTGACGCATTTTTCTTGCGACATTTTTTAACATGTAAAAGCAATGCCGCAGGATATGTTTCCTTATCTTGCTCTTTGCCTCTCCTTATTGCCGATAAATTGCGCGGCATTGTTAAAAATCAGTTTTTATCTCGTGCTTATCATTTGTCAAGGCAATGTTTGTCTCGACGAATAGGTAAGCGATGACATTGCGTGCAATGATTAATCAGTCATAATTTAGGGCAATTTTCCTTGGCGCAAGTAGAGAAACTGATTAATAGCGTTGCATTAACTGCACATTGTTGCAGCATTACATTAATCGGAATTACCAGAAATTACTTTTTTAAGAAGCGTGCGAGTCAAAGTATCGATATGATATGTACACTTATGAAACTGGTTAAACATTAAAAAAAAATGCGCACAAAACTTTCTTATATAATAATGGTTCCTTTTTTGAAACATTGGATCGATTTCACGAGTCAGTATCATCGTATCAATCAGCGAGGATTTGGAGCGATACGCATGCGAAAGATGTGCATGTACAAATGTACATACATGCACCGCGCGGTGCACGTGCGAAATATATTTTTAGCCGGCGATTTGATTTCTCGCCGTTTTTCTCGCAGAGATTCGCACGAGTCGTATCTCTCCAAACAACATCGAACACGTGATTGCTATGCCTATCACATACCTAACGAGCAGTTGTTATTGAGAATCGATTCGTTGACGATGCATCGTATATCGCGATCGACCTTATACGACGGCATTTATTGTCTCGTATATACTTCCTTATGCTAACAATCAATTCCGGTCATCATTCTTGACAAATCTCTCTTATAATAATAATAATAATCAGTTGTTTGTAACAATTGGCAACGATATACAATAGTTAACGTTTTAATAATAATAATTGATTGGTGATTTATAATAATTAACTTTCGAACGTGTGATTAACGTTGACGGAAGTACAAGATTACAATACCAATGTATCGCTATAACGCGAGCAATGAATTCGATAACAACTGATTGTTGTAATTTTCACCGAGTTGAAACGCCATTCTGCATAAACCATAAACTGTTTCAAAAACTGATGAATCGTCGCGATTCAGTTTTTATCAGAAATCAGAAGCAAACAAGTTTGTTCCATTAATAAATAAACGATGAGACAAGCCAGGAGAAGGAGAAAACAAACGTGAAATCGAGGAATTTTCGCGTTTCAACTTATATTTCCTGCACACAAGAAATATAGACAGAACTTGCATAACCGTGCGTGAGTTTCGTGCTTGAATCGAGTCTCATTTGCGTGTACATTTAATGTGTTTACATTAATGTTTATACCTCGTAATGTTAAGAGGCGTTTCGCGTTTCATGCAGACATACACACAAGCGGTTCTCCTCGACAATAGCGCAAAGATGACGTAGAAAAAAATATGCGAATTTTAAGGTGGCAGGTATAAATTAGTTACGTGACTGTCCGAGTAATTGTCTTTGCATAATTGAAACAATTTATCGATCAACATACTCTGTTAGTGCGACTCTGTTTACATAAGTTAAATATATGTATAAAATCATTATTATACATATTAACATTATACATACACGCATATATCCTAGAGCTTAATGTTATATATTTCAAGAATATAAAAAGAATATAATAAAAATATATATAACAATATAACAAGTTGTAATAATAATAAAAAGTGGAAATGTTTTAATAAATAATTTTTCGACAGCAAAATTTACTATAAAAACTACTCGGAACGAGGATAGTAGTTGGAAAAATTAAAACTTTTGCGAAACAATATTCAAAGAAAATGAAATGCGTGCCGCATAGATCGCAAATGCTGATATCCTCTATATGGCTATGCCATAAGAAAGCCATGCTTTCTCGCTCGCGCAGGCAGGTTTCTCCTAACCAGAGTAACACGTACTATCGCAAGAAATACCAACGATATGCTGAACGACGAAAAGTGAAAGACTGCAGCCTATGCTGCAAGTACACGCCTCGTGCACCTTGCGCGCGCGACGACGAGATTTCCAGGATCGACGTTATTAAAGTGTCGAGTCGCGTCACCGGTGACGCGAAATTAGCGATACTATTTTCATCGATATTTTATCTTCCGCGAATAGTTCCGGCTCTCATAATACGCAAGCAGGGGATTGTCTTATAAAGAAGCTTTATGATCAAAACAAAGACCGTTAGAAATGAAACAATCAGCCTGGGCCTGGAATAATGACATGAATGACGTCATTTCGCGTGCGTACGCTTTAAGCATGTGCATTATACATATATATATATGTGTATATATTATGATTGCTTATTTAATACTTTTTATTCAATTACTTTACTGATGCTAAAAGTTGAGAAATCATCAACTGCCGGATATTCATTCTTTGTGAGGAGCTGTTTGTGTGTTTCCTCGTATGTCTGCACGAAACGCCTCTTAGCATTGCAGAATTGTGGACGGTTGTTGTTTAAAACGCTATGCCAATGAGTCACAAGGACTTTTTGGTGAGGGCGAGGGGGCGAGAGAGAAAGAGAACTGAAGAACACAGTTGTAAAAATTCGCGTATAGTACCATCCGCCGGGAAAGAAAGATTATCGCTATCTTATTTAATATTCATAGCGCGCAAACGAGCACGAGCACGCGCTCGCATAAGGAAATAGAACAATATGCAAATCGTATACTCAAGGACGAGAACGAGTATCGACATGTGTTCTTGTCTACGTGAGTCGATCGCCGAAAACTTGTTAGTATTCCTCACGTCATTCTTATCTCTATCTCGAAGCTATGAATTATAAAGTAAATCTATAAACGAGACATCAAACATACGTGAGGACTTTGATACAAGAAAATATCACTTAATTATATATTTTGTTTTTATGTACAATTAAAGAAAAATTTTGTGTATATGTATGCGCGCACGCAACAAACGCTGACCAGCGTTTCGACAAACTTGAAAAGATAAAAAATTTGGATTTAATTTAAAATAAGTATATAGTTTTTCAAATGTATAATTAATTTTATCAAGTTCATGAAAAAGTGGATTAAACCAATGTCGCACTCAAAATCTCGATTGGTAATTTTCGATTTTGAATCTCAACATTTTCAGAAACGATTAAATGCGCAATTGCAACCAGATAAGCACAATTTTGACAAATGATTTAGAGAAGAAAGTTTTTTCTAATCCTTTCAACATCCTTTTAGTTAGCATTGTTTCTTCATAATATTGTCTTTTTTAACAATTTTGAACTTTTTTCCGTTTGAGCCTTTTTCAACCGTTTAATATTTAAATAAATAAATTTATTTTAAATAAATAAATTTAAAAAAAGATATATTTTATCTTTATTTTATATTATAAACATATTTTTTTATAGGTACAATAGAAAATAATTTCTATATAAAAAAATTATTTTATTTTTAATTATATTCATTTTAAATTATATTAAATTATATATCTATTTATTTATTTATTACTTTATTTATTTCTAACATGTGGAATCGACATCCTGGTGATATATTTAATTCGACTTTTATCGTAGAATATTAAACTTTGTTACAATGTCGCGTTACGAATCAATTCATCGAAGAAGCGTCTGGTAAAAATTCAACTCTACCTTCTGCTATGCAGCCATTTAACACTGCAAAAATTTTAAGGGCAACAATTCTGCTTATAAGTAGCGCTACCGCAAAAGATGCTGTACCAATGGCAGGTCAAGGTCAGATACAATCTACATACGGCTTTTACCGTGCATCACACACTTAACCCGCCGTCACATACCGGTCCACCTTGCGAGAATTGCTTGAGTTATATTAATAAGCGCTCATTAGTCTTAAGGGCAATTGGCCTTAACAGAGAGAGAGAGAGAGAGAGAGAGAGAGAGAGAGAGAGAGAGAGAGAGAGAGAGAGAGAGAGAGAGAGAGAGAGAGAGAAACAGATATATATGCACGCACACACAAAATTCACGTTTTAAACAATAATAATAATTATTATTATTACTTTCGTAAGTTTGGAAAATGTGCGTGTTCGCGAAACATACAAGTAATATAAAAAAATATTTTATGTAACGGCTTTTATTTATTAGCCGTAATATACGTATTTGCCAATCTGTAGATTGATAAATTGCATGTCTGTTAAAATGTTAAGATTTAAATTGCTGGGCGCAAAACAAATAAAGAGCAAATAAAATATACTATTGGTCTCTTTCTTTTTCTCTATGTAAATCACAGATTATTACTTTCATATTTAAAAAAAAACGCGTAAGAAATAAGTTGCAAAGAATAATAGATCAAAGAAGCACCAAGAGTGAGATGAGATAAAATAAGGTAAAATAAAAGGATGAGAAGAAACAGAAACAAACGACTAGTAAGGCGAGCAACCGCGCGCGCTACTATTGATTCCAAATATTATTGATCTGTCTTCATGTTCATCTAATCTATTCTATTTGATCTGATTATGACAAGTAGAATGCGTGAGATTTTATTTCGATCCCATCTTATTCAAACTTGGTCTCCGAAGCAAAATTAAAAAGATATCTGTCCAAAAACTTTTGTACGCCAACTTTACACAAATATCTATCACAAAAGTAGCTTCTATCAAATTGTCAAATTGCGCGCGCGAGCACCTGTTACGTCAAATTCACTATGACTTTAAAAAGAATCAATTAACTCTGGAATTAAATATTTGATTCTCTTTTCTGCCAAGAAGAAATACACATTGCGTCAATAAAATAATAATCCAATTCAGTGTCCATTTATCTTTAAAAAGTAAGACACTCTAAGAAGAGTTTGTCAAGGCAAAAAAGAGAGCGCGCATAACTGTTGTTGAAAAAATTATTGCGCTCTCTCGCTCTCTCTCTCTCTCTCTCTCTCTCTCCTTTTGTTTCTATCATTTTTTATCTATCTACATATATGTGAGCATGTGTCACGCCACGTTTATTTCATTAATTCCGATTCTAAAGCAAACTAACTAGCTCTTAAATTAAATATTCAGTTTTTTTCCTATAAAAGAATATTGTATATATGTACATCGCATCTCGATGAACAATAATATATTTAATGTTAATTCCAACTATAATACAAACTAATTAATTTTAAAATAAAATAGAATCTAATGTTCTAAAAATAATGTATTTAATGTTAATTCCAATTCTTATACGAATTCTGAAATTAAATATTCAATGTTTTAAAACATTAAGAAGAAATATACTCTTAATTAATGAAATAATAAGTCTACTAATGCGACATTTATTTATTCTTGAAGAAACTTACTTTTTAATAAATAGATTTTTTTATCACAGCAAGAATTAAAATCAATTGCACGTTAATCAAAATATAACCTTCATGTTTAAATATTCAACATTGTTGCTACAAAGAAATGTACGCCCCTCGATAACAATTCAATTAATCTATTCTATTTATCTTCGAGAAAAATTTGCTCCAAGAGAAATTTTGCCATCGGAAAATAAGATTGAATCCATATTAATTAAAATACAACCTTGATCCAGTTCCTTTCGCGCGATTACCTTCGCGATACCTCACTCCTGAAAGGCAATCAACGCGAATCCTTCATCTATAAACTCTCAACAAGACTTCTCGGTAAAAATTTTCCTGCGCGTCAAGGACAGCAAATCTCGCTTACTGTAAGGCGGCCGCTCGGTTTCCCAGATGAGCGTACCGCGATGTAGATACACGCGGCATCGTTTCTTTTTCACGACGAAGGTGTTGAGCAGCACCGATTTCGAGGCACGGTCGTCAACGGACGCACCGGGAATATCCTGCATCATGTTGAGGCCGCTTCATCGACAGGAAGGAATGATGACAACGATGAATGAGGATAACGTTTCAACGAGAATAATGACGCTACCATGACGTCATCACGACGATGACGCTAATTAATTCGTTGCGACGTGCCGGCGAAATTATCGTCGCGAATATCGGACAAAATGTACGGGTTCTTTCGCGGCTGTCTCGCGCCGATCGATCACATACAATCGCTACTCGCCACGCGCTCGATCCGTCCCAATCGGACACGCGAGCGAGACTGAGCTGAGCATTGAGTGCCACTGAACACTGAGCCGCCCCGCGCTACGACGACGCGACGCGACGCGACGCGAGACGAAACGAGACGAGACGAAACGAGACGAGACGAAACGAGACGAGACGAAACGAGACGAGACGAGGCGAGACGAGACGAGACGAGACGAGACGAGACGAGACGAGTCGAGACGAGACGAAACGAAACTTGGCGAGACGAGAGTGCGGCGAGAGACGCGCGCTTGGTACGTGTGCACTCGTCGCCTGCATATATGTATACAATTATATTTCCTCGTTTCGTAATAGATTTTTTGCTTTATTTTTTAATGCTCTCGGTCTCCCTCTTACTGACGTATTATAAAATTTTGACGCGAGCAATTAATTTTTCTTGCGAAATAATAAACTCCAAATCTCTCTTCATCAATTGTCATAAGATCAATTTTTGCTGAAAAAATCTGGACACATACAGACTGAATTATACTGAATTATATTTACTAATGTAGGATAATAAAGAAAAGATATTTTTATGCGATATATTTTACAAATCCATACTGAATATGCAAATGTTGGCAAAAAAAAAACTAATTTACTTTAATGTATATTTCGTAAAAAAAAGTTTATAATTTCTCTCGCTTTGACATCATTCGATATAGCTGTAATAAGGAATCAAAAGCTTTAAAACAGATGAGTTTTTACCATTATTTCTCAAACAAGTGAATCTTGAGCGTTATTTATAATTATATATGCTTCGCGCGCGACAGATCGTAGATCCAAATGGATTCATATGAATCAAGATCCATAGCAATTAAATTTGGCGTTTTAAATTATTCGAAACATTTTTGTAACGCAAAGTGAAATATATGTCGACACAATTTTAGATATTTAGAGTGAATCCCCAAAGTTGCCTTGTTTCAAAGGAAAACATCCTGTGTAAGGATCACAGTTTTACTTTAGACATCGCGCGACAGACAAAAGATTGTTTCAAAAATAACAAACGCGCGCACGCTAATGTTTTACCCCATCAAATTACTACTTTACCGATGTTACCAAATGTTACCGATAGTGGAAAATCTATATACCTATAATATCGATCATCATATTCACAGTAGGTATGTACAGAGCACGCAGTGAACATGATAAACGTCTTTATAATTCTTTATTCAGATAATAACTTTACGAATATAGTCTACAATTATAAGGGAAAAAGATTTATCTCGTAAAAATTCATCCGTATTTTAAAATTCCATCTGATAGCAGTTTGACGTTTATATTATTAGTTCTGTCGACATATTTGAACACGATGCAAATATTTGATCCGCAAACATGATACATATATATACTCTGTTCAACAACATTACTCGATACAAGTTATCTATAATTAATTAAGCCGTATAAATACGAACATAAATTATTCCAATTTTTCACCGTTTCCATTACCGACATACTGTATCTGCAGCATAATAAAATAGTCATCGATATAAAAAACTCTAATATTTCTAATTATTTATATTTACTTGTCTATTTTCGTAGTTTATTTGACGAAACTCTCGCACGCATCAACAACGCGGCACACAGTATTTATATCCATATATCTATATACAAAAGAATCCTATTTTTTCTAAACGGAATAAACGCGATAATTTTTTCCACAAGATTTAGTTTTCTATGCCTTAAAATATGTAAAATATCTGAGTTTTAAAACACTGGTAAGGCCCTTTATAATATTTAAAGGACAATTAAAGACATTTCATGAACATTATTCCATGCGAAAATATCGAAACGGAATCATGTAGGAACTTGAAAGGAGCGGACCGTTTCTACGATTTGCGCGGGAAACGTTGTGAAGGGAGGCGAGATCCGCGATCAGTCGGCTGCAAGACGGTCGTCTGGCCGTATTTCGCGCGCCCGGCAACTCTTTAAATATATGGCAAGTACTAAACAATTATCTTTACAAAAAATTTTGTTTTGTGATTATATATATATACATATATATATATATATATGTATCAAATTTGTTTACATATCTAAAAATCGCAAAAATTTTTTGAGATTACGCGAATCGTGGTGTTAACATGCATGTGTCTTGAACAAATTTGATCATTTTGTAATTATATTTAATGTAAACTTTTAGATGGAGAAAATGTTTGAAAACCACTGGCGGTACGTCGACGTGCTGACCGGCGCGTCGCGATAACACGATGCGCCCGAGCCAAATGACAAAGACGAACATAAAGAAATGGCCAATAAACGGCGCGCATCTGTGATGAAAAACTTTGATGCATCTCGATCAGCGCCGCAACTTTGCCCCAACGTCGTGGCATTTGTCGCATATACACCGGCATGCATGCATGCATGTATATATTTATTATTCATACGCACTGTCGCGCAAATCACACACATTGATCATTATGCGACCTGTTGTGCGAAATAAAAGCGGCTCATGTGAGTTAGGATCAATACAGATTAAATATGAACACCTCGCATCCGCGATGACGGACGGCGAAGAAACGTTCGCCATTCATGCGAATACATCGATTCGCGATAAACGGCATTCGTAAGAATCGACATCTGCAATAGGTAATTCTGAAATCTGTAAGGCGAATGTTCTATTTAATGATCATTTCAATGCTTCGATTAAATCAATGAAACGATTTTTTGTTTAAAAAATGATATCGCAGGGACAAATATTAATTTAAAAAAAATGGGATATTTACTTTTCTTTAAACTAACTATAAAAATTAGATCGATTCAAGTGTCTCATCCATTCGTCTTTAACGCCAGGGTAATCGTGTCGCGAGTCACGACATTTAGATTCGTAGAGAGTATGTTGTGAAAAAATACTTAGCCACGCGGCAAAAAACTCAAAAACGTATAGCTTCATGATGTAGCATAACCCTACGACGAAAGAAGACGGCATACTTCGCAGCGGTGGCTGATGTGCAATGCGCTACGCTCCTGTGAAACGATACGATGCGGGAAAAGCCGAGTACGCGTGCGCGCGTTCGAAACTGGCCAATCAAAATGCGCGGCCGGCACCGTGGCGGAACTGGCCAATCAAAATGCGCGGCCGGCACCGTGGCGGTGGCATCATGGGGCCTCGCTCGCGCCCTCGCTATCGCGTTGTCGGCGGTGGCGCGTCCATTTTGTCGACGCGCACGGTCCCGGTTAGTCGACGCCGGTGCGGAACAGTATAATTCCCATTTGCTGCGAGTTCGCGCGCGGGAGATCCCAGTGGCTGTCCTTTGGCGGCCTTGCATTATAATTCGATTGCGGGTCCGTGTTCTCGGGCAAGCGTGAGAACACCCGGAACGATAAGGAACGGCGCGCGAGAAGAGAACGTATTCCCTCGTCTGGCATTATTGTGCATCGGGCATCGGCAAAGCTCGTTGCGACTGACGAGCCGGCAAAGGCGTAAAAACGACTGGATTATTTCCTCTGATTTGCTCTCTGTGGCGAATCTCTTAGGCAAGATGGCGGAACTGCAGGGCACCCCGGGGGCACAGGACGCCCTGGCTGTGGCGCAGCTCGAGCTCGAGGGGAATCCGAATGCCTTGGCGTTGCGTAGGCCGTTCGATCCGGTGGCGCATGATCTCGATGCATCCTTCCGTCTGACGCGTTTCGCCGATCTAAAAGGATGAGGGTGTAAAGTCCCTCAGGAGATTCTTGGGAAACTCCTTGAGGGACTACAGGCTGATGACGCGTCCGCACAGGATCACGAGCAAGTGAGCCCCCTGTTGCGGCGCGCTTGCGAGCCGACATCTCTCACCATTCACCATCGTGTATACTTTTTCTCTCTCTCCCTCCCTCCCTTTCTCTTTCTATCTCTATCTCTCGATTTGTAAATTTTGGCGAAAAATTATTTGCAAATATCAATAGGATCGCGTCTTGAGATTTTAACTTTATCGAGAGAACGATGAGAACTAATTCTGTATGCTTTCAGCGTTTTTCTTAATTGTACTACGAAAAGTAATTGAGATGTGTAGGACTTTTCTTTTCTTTTTTAAATTAAATTTAATTAAATTTAATTTATGCGGGGCCCACAAGAGCGCCGCAAGATGCAGTCCTGTTGTAATATGGCGGCTATGTCCTCCCGCCTAATTTTTTTTCATGATACCGGAAGTGCCAATGTTCTCAATCTCGACAAGTTTACGGTTGTGCTTTTGCAAAATCTAGACAATGCAAATTTTTTTAACAATAATGATAACAATATATTGGAATATTATTTATTTCTTAAATGCAAAATTTTTATGAATAATTTTTACAAATATTTTCTATAAAACATATTTTGTAATAAATAAATATATTTTAAATTTAAACACACACATACACATTTTACACACACACACACACACACACACACACATAGCTTTTCTTATTTTAGCCTTTCTTTATTATATGTTTATTGTATAATAAACATTTATATATTAGTTATTTTAATTATACTACAATTATATATACATATATGTATAATATTGTACGAATTTTTAAGAAATGATAAAATATATCATTTAACATAATAATAAATGAATTATACTTTTTCAAATTTGTAAACAATCAAAAATATAATTTTTTACTTAATAATATCTAAATTATATCTTTTTTAATTGTTTGATGTAAAACAATAATTTCACAAAAGCTTATAATACTATTTCAGGCATTGGCATGGATTCCTCCGTGACGCCGGTACGACACGGCGGGCTCAGTCTGGTGCAGACCACAGATTTCTTTTACCCGCTAGTCGACGATCCTTACATGATGGGTAAGAAAGAAGACAACAAGCCAAAGAGATAAAGTATCAACGTTAAATCAACAAATTCTGATACATTGAGTGCGCCGTTTTTTTTTTATCGTCATGAGACTTACTTTTCAGGTAAAATCGCGTGCGCAAATGTCCTCAGCGATTTATACGCGATGGGTGTCACGGACTGCGACAACATGCTGATGCTGCTGGGAGTTAGCACAAAAATGACGGAGAAAGAGCGCGACGTTGTCGTACCATTGATTATGAGAGGATTCAAGGATTCTGCTCTAGAGGCAGGTACTACGGTGACTGGTGGTCAGACGGTTGTAAATCCTTGGTGCACTATAGGCGGTGTTGCTACTACTGTTTGCCAGCCGAATGAGTACATTGTGTACGTAATTAATTAATTAATTATGATTAGCGTTAACAAGTATTACTAGATTTGATTCTAACAATAAGTTTTTCTATGTTTATTCCTCGATTTAGACCAGATAACGCTGTTGTGGGAGACGTTTTGGTCTTAACAAAGCCTCTCGGCACGCAAGTCGCCGTCAATGCGCATCAATGGCTTGATCAACCTGATCGTTGGAACAGAATCAAGCTTGTGGTCAGCGAGGAGGATGTGAGAAAAGGTTATCAACGTGCAATGGATAGTATGGCCAGGTTGAATAGGACAGGTATATACATTACATTATATAATGTGCATCAATGTAAAAGTTATATTTTATATACAGAATATATATCCCAAACTTTTAATTTTAATAATATATTTCTCAATCAACTTGGTTTTCTTCGGTTTTTCCTTGGAAGATATTGAGGCTAATTTATCGCTACTTTATAATTTTCAACATTTTGTGAGCTTTGAGTTAAAACTCCATTCAAATTCATTTTTGTTTGAAATTAAAATGGAATATGATTTTTTTATCTATTTTTTCGTCTGTGTGATATTTGGTTCACGAAAAGCGCTTTTCCTCCCTATTTTAAAAGAGATTCGATTCTCGATGATTCCAAACATCTCGCGTCAGATATTTCCCTCTCTCCCCTCCCATCCCCCCTTGCTCTTCTCATAAGCGTACAAATTATATATTATCTTTCCTGCTTTGATACAGTAGAGTATCTTATACTCATGAAATACTCTAAAGAACGGCAGGTAGAAAAACGGAGGTTGTTTAATGACTATTTATTGTTAATTGATATTTAGTTTATATGTCCCTCCTACAATTGTATGGTTACATTAATTTGTTATCTGTTCCATTAGCTGAAGCTTATTTCACGAAAAGTGAAATCTCTTTCTCGACATTCTTATTAAGGAAAAGACGATTTTCCGTGACAATTACCAAAGAATGCTTGAATAAAATTAACCAATCAAATCTTTCTTTATATTAATTGAAATTAATTATGAATATTTTATCAATTTTTTTAGCTGCTAGATTGATGCACAAGTATAATGCACATGGAGCCACAGACGTCACTGGCTTCGGCCTTTTGGGACATGCTCAGAATCTAGCCAAGCATCAGAAGAATGAAGTCTCCTTTGTTATACATAATCTGCCTGTTATCTCTAAAATGGCAGCGGTGGCGAAGGCATGCGGCAACATGTTCCAGCTGTTGCAGGGCCATTCAGCCGAGACAAGCGGCGGTTTGCTTATCTGCCTTCCTCGAGAACAGGTTAGTAAATCATTTTTTATTGTTTATCAAATCCTATTCCCGAATAGCTTAGTAAGGTGTAGAATTCTAGTAGTTTAGTAAGGTAAGAGCATTCACATTCGCGTTTGATATTTCTTTCGCTTATATGCCTACATTATAGACTAGCTTTTTCTTTTGATGCAGTAAATCATCTTATCGATGAGAGAATCTCTGTAGACGATAGATAAAGAAATGGCGATTGTTTCACAATTATTTATCATTAATTAGTGTAGATGTCTCTCTCTCTCTCTCTCTCTCTCTCTCTCTCTCTCTCTCTCTCTCTCTCTCTCTCTCTCTCTCTCCCCCTCCCCCTCTCTCCCCCTCCCCCCTCTCTCCCCCCTCTCTCCCTCCCCTCTCCCTCCCCCTCTCTCTCCCCCTCTCCCCCCCCTCTCTCCCCTCTCTCCCCCCTCTCTCCCCCCTCTCTCCCCCTCTCTCTCCCTCTCTCTCTCTCCCCCTCTCTCTCCCTCTCTCTCTCTCCCCCTCTCTCTCCCCTCTCTCTCTCCCCCCTATCTCCCCCTCTCTCCCCCCCTCTCTCTCCCCCTCCCTCCCTCCCTCCCTCCCTCCCTCCCCCCCTCCCCCAATTATACACTTATATTGTACATTAATTTAGATGAATTATATTCGATTTTAGGAAAGTTTTATCTACGAATCTAATTGTCAAACGACAAATCATTTTGAGATACATTGAACATTAATATGTGTGAACATGTAATTTTACAGGCTGCGGCATATTGTAAAGACATCGAGAAGCAGGAAGGCTATCAGGCATGGATTATTGGCATCGTGGAAAAGGGCCTTCGCACGGCTAGAATAATCGATAAGCCGCGAGTGATCGAAGTTCCGGCTAAGGAGAAGGACGGCGAGCTTTGGTAAAAAAAAAAAAATAATGATATACTAATAGTAATAATAAAAAAGGCCCAGAGAGACATTGCGCATATGCCTCCTCGATTACACTTATGTTTATATACTTGGAAAAATAGCACGCATTCAACGAACGCTTTTATATATGTACACGATGTACGAAAAGAGTTATTTTAGTATCTACATCTTGTATTTTCTTCGCTGGCTAAAAAAAATCACATTTTTTAACCACTAATATTAATATCTCGATTATTGAATCACGAAGCTAATCCATTACATAGATTGTTTAACGATTAATTCATTGCATAGTTTATATGGAATGGCTCTTTGTGCTTTAATAATCGATTTGTTAATAGCGACATTAATACCGTGTCAATATTTTTTCTTCAAAAATATTCTTATTTGCATTATATAGAAAGATATACTACTTTCTTTCTCTTTTTTGTTTTCTTTTCATATGTTTACTCTGTATTTAAAGCTAATTGCAAGTTTAAAGATATTTTGTTCAAAATATACAAAACCGAAGATATGTTTAATATCTGTAAGATTAAATTAAGGTAGCACGTTAAGTTTTTAGACTAAGAAGCTTCAAAAACTGCACCCGAATAAATATTAACACGACAATGAATATATTGAAGTTGGGCGCTCGCGGTGTTATTATATTTGAAAAAGATATCGAGACGCTCGCTGATGATTACAGAAATCTATGAGATATATTTTATAAGTTGCAAAAGCTGGCAAAACTTACAAGTTCGAATAGCATACATTTATATAGCAAACTATGAACAATTGTAAATTAATTGTAACAAACACGGTAACTACATTAAAAAAAACATTGTTACATAAGTAGCATATACACAGTGACAGACTTACAATGTCCAAAAATTTTGGTAATTCAATATCTAAAGTAGAATACAAACACAAACATGGAGTCCAAAAAAATAAAGGCCTTCTAATTGTCTCTCATATACATACGCTTTGAATGATTCTCAAAAAAAGAAATGTTAAGCACAGGTCCTAATGTTGTATTACTTTTTCAATACTTTTTAAATAAAGTACTACTTTGTCAATAAAATTAACCCAATAATCTCGCTATATCCTGCAAAAACAATTTTAATTTTGAACGAATTATGAAAAATTCTAATTAAAACTTGTAGAATGATATTACTATTGTGTGCTATTAATTTACTGTTATATTCTGATATTTATTTACATAATTAATCATGTTTTTATATTTTGAAAGCATCTAGCGTCATAGAGATGTCTTCTGTATACTTTTCCTTTACTTCTATTATTTATTGGCTCGGTGTGAATAATTTTCACACTAGGTCATCAATTGGTGGTGCTGAATCTTTTCGCCCTAGGGAAAAAGATTCGTGATCGATCCCCTGCCTTTTCGAAAAAGCAGAGCTCTCATTGGATATCGCTCATCGCGTCCAGTGTGCGAGATCCAATAGTATTCGATACACACCAACGCAGGCTGCGCCGCTGCGGTCGGGAAGACGCTAGAGATATTTTGAAGCGTTTGATTGACCAATTAGGAAAAAAAGATTTCTTAAGGCCGTATTACACTACGGATTGCGGTTGGAGTTAAGCCCGTATCAGACTACGCATTAAATATTAAGATTGAAGATTAAAGATCGAAATTTAACCAATCAGAACAAAGGAATTTTAGCTCTTTCTGTTCTGATTGGTTAAATTCCAATCTTTAATCTTCAATCGTTAATCTTCAATGCGTAGTCTGATACGGGCTTTACGGTTGCGGATTGATCAATCAGAGCAAAGCAACTTGCCGGCTGATTGGTCAATCCGCAACCGTCAACCGTAACCCCAACCACAATCGAGCCTTCAATCCGTAATGTAATACGGTTTTTAAAGCTTTACGAGATTTCTTTGATCTCTTGCACACACAGAACGCGTCAATACGTTACGCACATTGAACTCTATACATACTGGAATGTGCACTGGCTATCCCCACCCGATTAGATTTTAGAAAGAGAGGAGCAAAAGCCCGTATCAGACTACGCATTAAATATTAAGATTGAAGATTAAAGATTGAAATTTAACCAATCAGAACAAAGAAAGTTTAACTCTTTTTGTTCTGATTGGTTAAATTCCAATCTTTAATTTTCAATCGTTAATCTTCAATGCATTGGTCTAGTTTACACCGAGCACTTGATACGCGTATCAAGTAGTGTATTTGAGCTGATCAACCAATAACTGAACCAATGTAGTAGTTATTTACTATTTGATACGCGTATTAAGTGCTCGGTGTAAACTAGGCCATAGTCTGATACGGTCTAAAGTCGAGGTATATCTCTCTTTGTTGTACATGCGCATGAGTAAAATGTTAGAAAGAGAGACGTATACCCCGAAACTGCCCGAAAGTATTAAACTATCCTTCCCTCGTTTTCCAGTTCACATTCCAGTATGCCTATAGAGTTCAGTGGTTACGCACGACAAAAAGTAACGCGACAGCCAATCGATTTACAACTTATACGTAGAAGCGAAAGGTTGATTGGCTAGCGCGTCGCTTTTTGCCGCGCATGTTATCAAAAAAAGTCAAATAAAAAACGACCATAACCTATCCGTGTACATAATAAGCGACGTGATATCGATATTTGACTTATCGCTATCTTGTGAAATAAAAGCTTATCAAAGTTATCTTTCCCGTTTGTTCGCTGACTAATCGATCAATCATACAATACAATATATAATACACTACTTGTCTTTTTCATTGTTTCTCTATAAAGCTCACTGCAATCCTACGAGTTGCGACGTTATATAATTTACTTCTTTATAAAGAGAGTCTCGTATATTTTATATAAATTTGTAGTAAATGGAAGAATATTAATGACCATGCTATACTTTGACGAAAAATTGAAGTATATGACTATGAAGTGTACGACTATGCAACTTGAAAGTATTTAGTGCAGTCTTATCATTGAAATGTTTCGATTAATCCAAAGACACTTTTGGAAAAATTACAATTGATCTTTAACCATCTTAGGTAAATAGCCATGCTAATTGTTTATTATCTAATTTTTAAGTATGTTTTCTCTCTCTCTTGTTACGATAATAATAAGTGTATTTTGCATTCCCAGCAATATGTTGTATAACTACTTTATGTATATATATATATATATTTTGCATTTTTACATATATATAAATTTTATATATAAATTATAATTTATTACATAATAAATTTTTAAAATATATTTTTATATTCCACATTATATGTATTAAAATAAATATATATTCCATATATATATTTTTTTTTTTTAATTTTATGTGTCATATATAATTATATATCACAATAACATGTAATAAATATAAAACTTTAAATAATGAAAATAATGTCCTTTTTTTATTACAATTGTGTCAATCTTTTTTCATTAACTGTATTCATTTTTCACAGAAAGAGCTCTGATTATAGGGCATTTGCATGTGCTGTCAGAACTGAAAAATGAGATAGACTTGTTAATTATAAGAAAATGGCACAAGAGTCAACTACACTTTGCCATAGAAAATCCACGTGTTGCATGAAGATTCCATTGAAGTCAACCGAACAGATATATCTAATATTTCTTATACCAGCTTTAATCAATTGTTTCATATACATAATTCATTTTGCTGCTGACTTAGTGGTAGCTATTCAACACTTCAAAGAAGATAATCCATTATGGGGAATTTGCACTATTGCAATTATGTATGCCCCGGCACTTACATACTTTATACTGACAATTTCAAGACCAGATTGGTGGATGACAGATGATGATAAAGTGTCAAAAGGCATTCTTGGATGGTTTGCTCTTCAAGTGTTTCAATTTATCGGATTTGTGTTCTTTGTATTGTACAGGTAATATTTAATTTTCAGCATAAGTGAATTTTTATTTATTTTTTATTTAATTAATAAGTTAGACAATTTATATAGTTTATTTGTTAGCTTGTAGGCTGTAATCAATGGTTATATAGGGAAAATAGTTTATTTTTACAGATACGCAGGACTAATTGTACTCTCCGTGGATGCCATAAATTTATATGGAGATGCAAGAGTTAAGACATTAAATGTAGCCGCTGCACCTGCAGCCATTGAGTTGTACTTCTTCCTGCAGGCATGGTTTCAAGCCGCTCCACAAGCTGTTTTTCAAACGCATTTGCTCTTCAGACAGAGTTCTACGCCTCGCAGTTATCAGTCTGGTATAGCAGTATATATATATGTATTTTATAAATATTATAACATGTATTATAGCTTTTTTTATAACTTTACAAGTTGGGGTAACTTGCTTTTGAAAAATCTATTATTTTATACAATAATAAATATATATAATTTACTCATTTGTAGTGACTGTACAAGTGCTCTGCATCATTATGTCTATTGTAATACTGGCCATCGAGACAGCTTCTTTTCAAAGATTCGAAAGCCAACGTGTAAGTGGCAGAAAACTTCCTTGGGCGATGTGGCTGAAAAAGTACTGTGTTGAGGTATATTATAATTCAGCTTACTACAAAGATAAAATATTCCAACAATATTAAAATTATTATTTGTTTGTATAATCTCAATAGACTTAACAATCTCAGTAGACTTGCACTTTATTTTTTTCTTTACGTAATCATTATTTGTAAATTTCGTATATTATTTGCATTATTATATATCTTATTATGTATTTTATATATCCATTTGATTCCATTCAGGATGGCTTTATACTCTAGAGCATATAATATACTTGTTATTTCTGTGAATTATTGTTAGTACTATGTTAATTCTATTCAACTAGGAATTGAACAATATCGAAGAAAAGGCGTCGTTACAAGCGTTACCCTTATCTGAAAAGGAACAAGACAACGCCGCGCCGCACGAATCAATGACATCGGAAAGATCGCCGGAAGAAGACCTGGTTACTGAAAATGAATGGCAACACCAAAATCAATCCCATGCAGCGTCGTTGTACCGTCAGATTTCCGTGACTCCACCGTTACCACCGAAAAATGCGCGCGTGACACCGCCGCCAACGCCGCTTCGCGGCATCACGACGGTCGCGTCGCTTCCGGTGCCGGACGTACCGGCGCCACCGCGTCCAGATTCCGTTTACCGAGAGGAAGAAGCAGCGAAAGCAGCATCGATCCTGGAGTCGAATCAAAGACTGATAGGCAGCAGCGCGCAGAGTCTAAAAGTTCCTAAACGCAAGTATTCCGAAAAAGGCCTCGAGGAAGACGATCCGATGGGAAAATTTTTATCCTTCCTCTGGTGGTTTCTCTTCATTCTGGCACGCGTGCTCGCCATTGCTGTAGCCTACGAATTTTATCCGGCGTCGTTACTGGCTGTGCTAGGTGTGCATTACGCCATCATGTTGATCTATCTTTTTTACTACTCGAAATATTACGATGCGATCACGTTTATTGTCAATTTCTGGCTCGGCCTGGTCTACATATTCAGTCTGATCGAATATCGGATCAAGTTCAAGTACGCCGATTGGTGGACATTACCGTACTATGTATTTGTGATCGCGCAAAACGCAACACTAACGCTAATGTGGTATTTGAACGCCGATTGGGATGGATTCTGGTATACCTACATATTCTGCACGATTTTCGCCAGCATGGCGCTCTGTGTTCTCTCGTCTATGGTATATCACGCAATGTTTAAGCCAAAAAAATGCAGAGTGTACAGCAGCTGACAGTCGCTAGAGGAGGCTATGTTCTTTGGATAAACCTTCTGAAAATCGTACTTCCGCTCTTTTGCTTCTATGCAAAGTATAAATAAACTATAGTTACAAATTTTCTTCAAGTGTCAATAGATCTCATCGGAAGAAAAAGATGTTAATAAGTACAGTGGAGTTTTTCTATAATTTATTTATACCCTAACAAATGTTATCTTGTGACTTTTAATAAAGATTTAGATTTCTTTGTGTTCAGATATTGAAGAAAATATTTAATGAAAAAAATGTCGTTTATTAAATGTATATTTATAATTAATTGCTATATATTACAACTGTGACTGCAGTCTTATGTTATTCATAGAACAACAATCGATATAGAAAGACTTTTAGCATGGTCACACTATTTATTAGATTGGTGTAAAAAATGGGTTTGACATAAATTTGTCAAACGAAAGTACAATTCGAATTAATTAAAGTGATCAGTATTAAATGTACTCACTTAGGATTTTTTTTTTTTTTTAAAGATTCTAAACTTTTGATTTTGCTTGCTTAGTCTTAATATAATTAAAGCAAGACTTAAAAAAGTTACACCTTTTGCACCAGTCTAATACTTCAGGCAGCATGTTTTTTACTTTTTAATATACTTTAAATATATTATATGGAAATATTTACAATGTTATATACATTTATACATAAAAAAAGAATGGCCCTATATATATATATATATATATATATATATAAATAAACACAGGGTATTTCGAAATTCGCTAATAAAAATATTTTAGAAAAATTCTCGAAAAATTAAGTAACAAAAGTTTTTGAAATACAAGAATTTGAAGCTACTCAATCAGGATACCTTTACACAATCGTTTGTTCGTGAATCGTACGTGCGTCACTCAGCTAGCGCACACGCGACTCGCAGAAGACTGTCTAAATATCGTGTTATTAGCTAGTTTTAAATCCTTTTATCTCAAAGATTGCTGCTTAGAATAAAAAATCGCAAATACTTTTATTATTTAATTTTTCGAGAATTTAGAATATATTTAATCTTTTCCTTCTTGTCTGAAAATCCAAAGTTGATCTTTTAGATAGTTGCGTAAAAGATTATAAGATATATCTTATAATCCTCTATGTGATATATGTATAGAGGAATTATAAGATATAAACGTTTGTCTTTCAATGAAGTTGGAACACAGTCTAGTATCGTTGAAGAAAGTTGTCCATCATTTTACACGAGCACATTTGTTTTGTGTGTGTGTGTGTGTGTGTGTGTGGGAGGGGGGCGGGGGGGCGTACGGGATTTTTTGCCAGATTAAGCAAGAGATCAATCATTCGCGATTCATTAAAAGATAAATATCGAGCGAAAGATTTGTGTGCGTGTACATCTTTCTTCTTCACACGTGAATACTCGAATCTCTGTGAAGATTACCGAGCTGAGCCTCAAATAAAATATCATTCAATAATTTCTCGGCTATTATTCTTTGGTCCAGTCTCATGTTTCTAAGCTTAGCCGCGACATTACGACCGATCGCGTCATACTCGTCCTCCATTACAAACGAATTGTTATGCGGTATTCTCAGAGATAGATCCGTAGATTCCGTTTCCTCGGATCGTCGTCGAACTAGCGATGTGTCGACCCAATCCGCGGATTGGTGCTCATAAGATTCTTCGTTTTCGGCTGCACATTCCTCCTGCATGTGTATATATGTATGAATATGTTAATTTAATTACAATGTAAATAGAAAGAGGCTTCTTGTGTATATAAAATCACATTCGTAAGAGAAAGACAAACGAGAATCTAAGCACATTCAATTTAGATAATCACAAGTATTAATTTTATTAATGCTTCTATGTTTAAAATCAGTTTAAAGTAATTTAATTATCTTAATTTAAATGACTCCAATTAATTAATCTGATTACACAAATTATATAATCCGTCTCTCTTCCAATAAGTTTTATATTTTAATTTTTGCGCCCACATATAGAGCGGCAAGAAGTCGATCTGCATTACAAACAGCAAAAATTGGAGAGAAATTATGCTTACCGTTTTGCAGCGCTTTTTATTTTGTAGCACTACGCGCTTTGTTCGCACTATATCGGAACATTTATCAGGCGACACTGAATCGATGTATACCATCGCCGGTTTCCTTTGATTAGATTTACATCTTATTTTCTCGATTAAGGACGGATGCAATCGCTACAAGAATAATAAAAATTAGCAAATAATAATAATAAGAAAGTTTTCGTTATACAAATCGTTTTGTAACGTACAATGATATGAAAAGACCTAATAAGAGCCTAAGCATAGTCTTTGGTTTATAATTAATTATATCTAATCATAAGTAACTGTGTAAAAAAAAAAGAAAAAAAAAAAAAGGGAAAATTAAGTGCGAAAATACAGAGTATCAACAATTGCCTCTCAGTAGTTCTTTTCTTATTATTGTGATTTTACATAAATCTTTCCTCTTCCTAAATCAATTTACATTCTAATTTACCTTTATATGACTAAGAAAATTGCCAGTAGACTTCAGATTGCCGTTCAACAATTTCTGACACTGTTGACAACGCACCGTGACATTGGTGTCCTCCACTCTGGTCACTGTAAAGTACTCTCCATCTAATATAGCGGGTAATCTGACTGGAGTTAAAGTTGCGCTCTGTTGAGCATTTGATTGAAGCTGTGTCATTTGATGCGTCTGCTGTTGCTGCTGCAACGCCAATGTGTCACGATTCTCCTGACTCTGAACTTGCATCTGTTGGGTAGGTGTTTGACTGTTCACAGATTGAGTTTGAGCAATCTCACGTTGGTGATTTGCAGCAGTAACTATAGATTCATTATATGTCTCAAATGTTTCCATCTTATTCTCATAGTTTTGCGTGGGAAAACTGTCCATAGCGACAAAATGCATGTAAGCCTTAATCCGATAAGCAGATAAAGCAGACAAAGATCACTTCCTCTCTCTTCTCTCTCTCTCTCTCTCTCTCTCTCTCTCTTTCTCTCTTTCTCCTTGAATTAATTTTACAAGCTTGAATATTTGGAGTAGCTGGAAAAGAAAAACTTGTTACAGACTGTTTTCACACCAATTAAATATAGCAATATTATTTATCTAGGACTCTTATTGAATTTCACATAAGCTGATAGACAAGAGCGTCATGTGTGACGAATCTAGATAAGATAATAGATGAGAACGTGCATATGTTTATGTAAGAGATTAAGAATCACACTCACCAATTTTGTTGATCAAAGTTGTACTCTGTTATTACATCCTTATTGTTATATAATGTATACAAACAAGAAACAATGAACATTTCGCGTACTTCGTATTTTTTCCAACCATAAGCATCTAAACAGGTAATAGCTTTCGATAATTTTTTAATCTTTGCAATCACTCGTGCGTAGTGGCAACACTGTGGTAAACAAAGCATTTCTCCAGATTTGTTACAAAGCTTTTTTTTTTTTTTTTTGACACAATAATCTGTGTGTGTGTGTGTTACACGATGACAAATAATATGTTACAAATGTATTACTTTTAAATTATTCTAAAAACAAATTTTTATACTCAGTATTCTATTCGATAACATATGTACATAATCCATGAAATAATTTATTCGTAACTATGCGAAAATCAATTTAATATTTAATGGTTTACAATGCGAAAATTGCATATAGGTTATTAATTAAATGAATACTCTCGATTGCTCCATTTGCGCGTAATTAAATAATTTGCGACGGAACGGCGGAAAACTCGAAAATCGCCGTGATATTTATACTTTTGTAACCTAAACCTAAAACTCGTCTCGGTCAATTAGCGCCATAGACATACATATATATATATACAAGCATTCGATCTTTAAAATGAAACGGACTAGTTTACAGAAAAATTGTTAGGCCGGATATACAATAGGTGTAGTAAGCCTTAAGCCGTAAGAAATTAACCAATCATATTCGATTATTTTTCTCACATTCAACTGTGATTGATCGATTCCTTACGGCTTAAGGCTTACTACACCTATTGTAGATTCGATCTAATAATAATCGATCTAATAATTCGATGGCACAACCATCTTTCGTTACGCAAATTGACGCATGCGCACTAAACATTTATATCTGATTTTCGACTACTGTCACTGTGTCACTACTGTGTATCATTATATGTACCAGAGAGAAGACTTCTCTCTGTATGTACTGTGCCTTCTGCCTAAAGTGTGCGGCAACGTCATAGACAATCGCAGGCAGTTACAACAGGCGACGCTCTTCGTGGCGTAATGTATGTGTACAACTGTGTGTGACGAATTTGTGACGAGTTTGTGACGAACGACAAGTGCACGAACGTCGGTATGAGACTTTACGTTTCTCACGTTCTTGCGCGTTCTCGAATTTGGAGTACTTAGGAATGATCCGGAGGTGTTTCTCGCGTTTTTGACATCCTAATAATTTTTTGTTTTATATAATACATATCTTTCTTTTTACTATTTATATATTGAGCCGTCGACATGTCGGCACTTCATGTGGAAACTAAGGGGAAGACTGAAGAGAAGCAGCATACAAGGTCTTCTACATATCTTCTATATATTCTCTCTCTCTCTCTCTCTCTCTCTCTCTCTCTCTCTCTCTCTCTCTCTCTCTCTCTCTCTCTCTCTCTCTCTCTCTCTCTCTCTCTCACACACACACACACACACACACACACACACACACACACACACTCTCTCTCTCTCTCTCTCTCTCTCTCTCTCTCTCTCTCTCTCTCTCACACACACACACACACCACACACACACACACACACACACACACACACACACTCTCTCTCTCTCTCTCTCTCTCTCTCCCCCCCCCCCTCTCTCTCTCTCTCTCTTCACGTTTAACATCATAGCATATATATGCTATGTTTAACATTAACATTAATGATGATATATAACATTTTTGTCACATATATATTAATTCTCTAATTCTATAATATTAAACTTTTCTATGTAAAATTATGTAAATTTTATAAAGATAAACAGATTTTATATATAAAATCAGTGGTAAATGTTCTTAATTTCAAATTTTCACATTGTCTCATCAAGGATATATGTTCTTTTAGATGGATAGTTTTTTTATAAAACTATTAATTAATCACATTTGTATAACACTTATATACTTGTTTTTATTTTGAATGTGAAAGAAGTAACATTGTATAGCTAAAAAGAATAAACTTTTATGACTTTTAGCAACACAGAAAAGTTCTGTGCCACTGCGGAAAAGAAGGAGATCACGTCAGAAATGGACAAAAATATAGATTTGAAGAACTCTCAGAGTAGGAAGCGCAAATTGTCGTCTGATGGCGAACATCCATCTAAAGTAGCCAAGCATGATATTGACGAAGATACTGTATCTGCTGTGAGTTTTTTAAAATGTATATTTATGCCATTAATGCTAAGAATGCTAATATCTTTCTTATTGCAGAGCACGAGTGTTCCCTCAGATTTGACAGTATCTGGAAATAATGAAAAAAGCAGCGATAAATCTAATATAAGCAGAATTGTTGATAATACAGCTTTAGTAGCTGAGCATTACAATATGCTAGAGGAGAAGGGACTCTCATACAGAAATCAAAGTCGCATTGTATACATGAGAAATTTTAACAACTGGATTAAAAGCATGCTTATACGTAAGTATAAATTTTTAATTGTTAATTGAATAATATTAAATCACTCCTAATAGTAAAAAAAGAACCAATGAGAGAGTCTAAACACAGTTGTTTTACATAATTACAATAATTGTGAATATCAAAATTAAAAATCCACTTTGATCTCTTGTAAATATCTCAAAAAATACTAAATTTAAGTTATTGGCTCTTATTATTGGTTCTATGATTTAAATTTGTCAATCTTTTGATATCTTATATTCGATAATATTGCAGTTATGCTTACAAGTGAATAAACTTATCGTTATATTATTAATCACAGATGAATATGTTGTTAAGCTGAAGCAAGGTAAGAGTTTTGGTACTTCGCTAAGAGTGTTGGACATGTGCTGTGGGAAGGGGGGAGATCTTCTCAAGTGGAAAAAGGCTAATATCTCGCATCTGATCTGCACGGATATAGCACAAGTGTCATTGGAACAGTGTCAGCAACGGTATAATGACATGGTGAATAGGAAAGGTTCTAAAGATAGAGGTTTTGCTCCCATTTTTACTGCAGAGTTTATAACAGCAGATTGTACAAAGGTAGAAGATATATATTTTCATCTTAAATCACACTATTTGCAATTTTATCTTTGCAAGAAATGCACTTGTCAATGGAATTTGGTTAATCAGGATTGTTGCAGGTTCGTTTGAGAGAGAAATTTGTGGATCCCAGTATGCAGCTGGACTTTGTCAGTTGCCAATTTGCGTTTCACTACAGCTTTGAGTCCCTACCGCAAGCAGAATGCATGCTTCGGAACGCTGGCGAGAGTCTCAAGCCTGGTGGCTATTTTATCGGAACCATTCCAGATGCATACGACCTAGTGTATGTTTTTCTCTTCTTTTTTTCTTTAAAAATATCTGTTTCCTTTTTTTTTTAATTATTTCTATTTTATTTTTCCACCCTTTTTTCTTAATCATATCATTATTCTGATATATCAGAATATAAAATATATTGTATATTACAATTCTATAATTATAATTAAATTACAATTATAAATAATTATAATGAAATAAGTCAATAACATTAAATTTTTGGGGGCCAAATTATATATCATACCTAATCTTATAATTTTGAATTTAATTTCCCAAGTTTTTTAATTCTTTTTCTATCAATGAAAGTATATTCAATTGCAACAATCTTTTTATATAAAAAAGATATTTTTTACATACAAAAGAGAGTACACACGCTCATCTTTTTTTTTTGTTTGTAATATAGTTCTAGATGGCAAAAATGCGATGGTAATAAATTCGGCAACGATGTATATAGCGTCGAATTTATATGCGAGGACAAGATGAGGCCGCCACTTTTCGGCGCCAAATATAATTTTCACTTGGACGGCGTGGTCGATTGTCCGGAGTTCCTGGTATACCTACCCACTCTGTGCAAATTGGCTTTAAAGCATGGTCTCGAGTTAATGACGTTTGAAAGGTGAGAGAGAGAGAGAGAGGGAGAGAGAGAGAGAGGGAGAGGAAGGGAGAAGAGAGAGATATATTTATTTAAATCTATTAATCGCTCGTGTATATTAGTAAATAATTATTTCAAAAATCGATTTTTATTATTTATGACTTATTCAAATCAATTTAAGTTTGTGTGAATATATGTATTAATATTTTAAAATTGGGTTAATTTAAAGTTTAAATTATTATATTAAAATTTTTTTTTCTCTTTTCAGATTTGACGAGTATTATGAACGTTTCAAAGACGAGGGCAGGTCTCTTCTAGGGAATATGCAGGCACTGGAAACTTATCCGCCGTATCACGAAGCACCTTTGCTCGGCGATCCGGAGCAAGACTATCAACATGCTGTTCGATATATGCAGAACCTGCCCGCCAATCATCGTAAAATTGGCACTCTCTCGCAGTCGGAATGGGAAGTGACTTGTTAGTATAAAAATTACAAAAATAAAAAAGATAAAAATAAGAATTCGGATCAATCTGACTTTAGATTTTTCAACAAAAATATATATTTTTTTTACAGCATTATATGCAATCTTTGCGTTTCGAAAAATGAAGACCATTTGGAACAGTGAGGGGAAACCAGAGTATGTGAAGTTGTAAAGCGTCGAAGTTTAAAGAAAAATAGGTAAACTGCAGCGATAAAAGAACGATTTTATCGGCTACTGATTTTATATTACAATAAAAATCTTTGTTACTATAGATGGCTTATTATAGTACGATATCATCCGTGTGATACTTGTAAAACTGTAGTTGCGTTTTATAGAGACTGACAATCATGTAAAAATCTCGTCAAAAACATTAGAAATTAAATCATTGAAATAAAAACAACTTTTTTTTTCATTTACATTAAGATTTGATTCTTTCGAGATGCAAGAAATTTTTTAGTATTACACGAATGATTTATAATAATAAATACAATTCGAAATATAATCTTAAAATATAAAATTATTTGAAATATATAATCTGTAAATATATAAGATTCTGAATATTTTTTTTCTGTAACATTAATTTTCTAAGCAAATTTGTACAATTATCAACTCGCGACTGGAAAACGTGTTCCATATATTTCTATTTCTTATCAAACGATATCACATTATTTATATAGATTTAATAAAATTATCCATCTTGTGTATCTTATTCATGTTATAAGAATAATTTATAAAAATTGCGCATTATTTGAAAACAATTCTCTTTTAATTTATATTTCTCAAAAATAACCATTTTACGAAAATCATCTGAAAGTTTGTCTGAATTTTATATAGACGAAAAAGAGAAAAGATCGATATAATTTTTTTCGCGCCAATATTTTGAAAATTATCGAACGTACAATCGAATGCAACTTTGTACGATTGAAGCTGAATCAATCAAAATAGTTATTTCGCGGCGACGAGGAATATTTCGTATAAAATTATTCTAAAAATCAGTGGATTTGAAAGTGTATACAGAATAATTTCCAAATTATCGTGTTCGCACATTCTTTTACTTCAAAATCTCAGTGAGATTGAGAACAATAATATTTCCATTTATTTTCAACGATATCATTAATTTTTTGAGAAAAACTGACGACAATTAACCCTCTTTGTGAGTATAAAATTTTCCATCCTCGGCAGAATATTTTTCTTTTTTATTTTTTCGGACTTTTTGCCGAGACCTGTTTCTTTTGACATAAAAAAGAAAGAAGAAGAGAGAAAGAAGTCTCTTGATCGAGAAATGAATCGGTAATCGAAATCAATATAATTTCATTAAATTTTATTAATTATGAATAATGATTCGTTGAATGCGCGAATTACAAGATTTTTTTCGTACGTGTCACGGAATATCGGAAATTGAACTCGTCCACGAGACACGAGACTACACCGGTTTTTTCAGTCCGCTTCGCGTCGCGGTGAATGACTTCCATCGGTTCGGGCTAGATCGGGCGAAGCGATCGTTGGGTTCGGTTGTGAGTGCTTCGGAAATTAAAGAGGCGGGGCGAGCGGGCGCATGCGCAATCGTGAGTTTCTGGCACTTAGACTGGGTGCGCGGCGTTCCGGCGCGCACGGAGATAGTCGCTAGTCGCTCGTGGTCGCTCGGCAGACTTGCAACGGAACGGGCGAGTTGTGGCGCAGAATGCATAAGTAAACTTCTTTCCTTCTTTCTCCTTTTTTCTCTCTCTCTCACTCGGCCGCAGTTTCGCGCTTTTGCAACGGGGCGACATATAGGCACAGACGACTACTTGCGCACGGTTGGAGCTGTGTGCGTGTCCAGTTCTCTTGGCTTCTTGTCCCTCTACTGGCGACAGCGCTGTTACCTCTCGCCCGCGTTGGCTTATACAGTCTATCACATACCATTCGTCTCGAGAAATGGAGCTCGAGCAGGCGGCGCCGCAGATGAATGCGGACCTGGTAAGCGCACATTTCGCATACGCATAAACCACCGCAGCCCCGTACGTGCACGTTTTCGCGATATACGGTCACGGAAACGGTCTCGCCTCTTGGTCGCGGTACGATCGTGCCGACGCGAAATTTTTCTAAGTCCCAAAATGGCGTCTCTGTGACTAAGTCCTGTACCGTGGCGCGAGCACTCGAGATCAAGATGTTCCTGCGACTCGGCCGCAGACGCCAAATCTGATCGACGCGTGAATCTCTGTGGTATCCTTCACGTTTTCATATTCAATTCGGGCTCGTCTGTTTCAGGAAAAGAAGGTCAAGGAGAGCGGCGGCGGCGGCGACGTCTCCGGGAATCATAGTGGTGAGTTCTTTTTACTTGGTCATGTTTATAAAGACAAACGCGGATGAGCGGAGCGAGCGAGCGAGCATTAACAATGAACGATCGGATGATCACACGAATGTCAAGTTGGGATCGGCGAGCACCTCATGATTACCTGATCGAATCTGATCGAACGCCGCGGGTCGACACGTGTCTCGTCTCCCATGAGAAGCGCCGGATGGCAGGATTCGCGATTTCACGCACGTGGACTCGCCTTATCCTTTCTTAAATTCTATGTCGACCATAAGATTTATACATAAAATTCTGAGACGCGATAAAATTTCGGCGACGAATATTCACGTTCTCTCTCCGAAAATGTTGGTTTTTGATTAATGAAGCGCTTGATAAACTGCGATGCAAGATTTCGCATTTATTTGTGGACGGACATAAAATGATTCCTTTCAAACACGCGCGCGCGCACACTTTCACATACGTACATACGGACGCACACGCGTATACATACACACAAATGCTTGAATCATTCGCGATAACTAATTTAAACAAGAGCGCGCGAGTTTCAAACTAATTTTTTTGATGGAAAAATTTTGATGCACCACACATGTTTTGTATAAAAGATTCACTAAAATGAATTGGATGCAAAGCGTTTACTTAGCTTTTCGAATTTAAATCAAGGCCAATCAATTTTAGTTTATTATCTTTTGCAAGAACGTAGTTGCTTACTTTATTATATCTTTTATAATAAATTATAATGTCTATTTCACTTTATTATACTTGTTATTACAAGTTTCATTATACAAGATTGCACTTTTAAAAGTGCAAATTAAATCAATACGTTTTCATGCTGTAAAATTTTATACCTGTATTTAATTTTTCTAGATCATATCAATGGCATGTCTAATGGTTTCGATAAAAAAAGGGAACACAAGTCCGAGCATAGAGATAAAGAGCGGTCTCATAAATCGGATCACAAGGACAAAGATAGGAGCAAGGAGAAAGAGAAGAATCACAAGAGCGAACACAGGGATAAGGATAAGGACAGGCACAGACATAGTTCCAGTTCTGTTAAGGACAAGGAGAAACATGATAGCAGCAGTACGAAGGATAAAGACAAAGATAAAAAGAGCTCTTCTAATAAGGATAAGGATAAGGAGCATAAGAGTAGCAGTTCGTCTAACAAAGATAAAGACAAGAGCAAGGAACATCATCACAAATCGAGTTCGAGCTCTAAGAACAAAGATAGGTAAAATAAAGGGAAGAGATAATTAATTGACCATCGATACGTATTTGATTCAAGTTGCTAAATATTTATACAAATGTTTCTTCCAGATATCACAACAGTTCTAAGGACAAAGACTCAAAGAGCAAAGATAAAGATAAATACAGACATAGTAGTTCCTTAAATTCTAGTTCGCGCGACAAAGACAAGGATCGAAATATCTCGAAGGACAAGGAGAGAGATAGCAAAAAGCACTCATCCGAGAGAGACAAAGATAGACATTCCACTTCTCATTCTTCGGGCGATAAAGAGAAACATCGTTCGTCGGAGAAAGACAAAGACAAGCATAGAGAAAGCTCGTCCAGTAGCAAGGATAAGCAGCATCGCCATGAAAAGGATAAAGATCGTCACCGACATGATAAAGATAAATGTAAGTAGTACGAAGAATAGAAATATGTCTGCATAAATATTCGATTTGATTCTCCTTAATCACTCGCGCTCGAATTACAGCTAAACATCGTGACGAAAAGGAAAAAAGGGACAAGGATACGGAAGAAATTAAAATAAAGGAAGAACCGGATGTGAAGTTGAATCACGTGACTAACGAAAGGTTTCATTATAACCTGGAAGCCAAACTAGAGATAAAGGAAGTAAGATTTTGTTTGCTATTACATGTCGCGAGTGTTTTCGGAAAGATAAAGAAAATGAGAAACTGTGTGAAGCAAAACTTTTCTTCAGGAACCTATAACGCAACTAGAACTAGAGGACGACGATGACAGCGGTGGTGAGCGACCGCTCTATATCAAAGAGGAGGACGATGATGAGGAAGCCGTTAAGGAAGATGGTAGTATGGACTCGACGGACGGAAACGATACCAGACTATCAGATCTTCACAACACGACCTTAAAAACGGAAGAGGACTCGGAAGAAGATAAACCATTAGTAATTTCGCTTTAATTATAGCAAAAGTAAAAGAAAGTAGTTTGGAAATTATTTATTATCTTTTATTATTTAGTATTTTCTATCAGAGTATAAATATTTTATCATTTTAATATAAATTATTACTTTTCGTAATTTTAATGTAATTTAATCTTAATTCAATTAAATATATATCGATGCACACAGTCCTCGAGATCGAAAGTGTCGCCGAGTGTAAAGAGGAAGATCGAGTCGGAAGATGAAGACGTACCACTGTCGGCGCGCAAGAAATCTAAAAAAGTGACTAGCTCGAAGATCAAGAAGAAGAAGCGAAAACACGACGGGGAGGACGACGATTCTGAAGCAGAGTCCGAAGAGGTATAGATCATAAAAATTTCTCCAATATTATGTCTTTTACGAATTAGCTTTGAAAAAAATAAATATAAACTATGGAATACACATCACAGTATTTATTTATTACAGAAATCAAAGAAAAAGTATGCAAAGGCGAAAGGAGAAAGCACCAGTCCGAGAAAAAAGAAGCAAGAAGAGGAGCAAGAAGTTTGGAAATGGTATGAACATTTGAAGTTAGATGTGCTCCGCTTGATGCTATTTTTGCTTTGAAGTGCAAAATTCTTCGCCCTGATTGGTCCATCAAACGCTTTGAAGTGAAAATAGCGTTAAACGGAGTGCACTCAATTACAAGTTTTGTGCTAAAACTGTGACTGCGCTCTTCTGTGCGTAATCTGTATTCTATGTGGATTCATATCTCGATTTATCTTTATAATCTAAGATCAAATTCAGATCAGACTGCGCACGCGTCCTCATGCAGGGACATTCGATATCCAATAAGAGCATCTGTTCTCTAGGGACAAAAATGTCGAAATTGGAGTTCCTAGATATTGGATATCACATGTAGCGCCATAACCTATATTTCTCTATCCGATATCTTTACCCGTTCCGCCGAATATTGTATATGTGTGTGAATCTTCCTTCATAAAAGATGCGAATGATAATAGAATATAATGAGGAGCCCTATAAAAAATCTAACTTATTTCTTCATAAAATGCAATGTTAGAGGCAGCTATAGTTATAGCTACAAAATAAGAAAACATCAAGCACTTGAGAGGTTAACATTGTTAATTTGTAACAATGTTTTAGTATGTTTTTATCCTTGTACATGTATAACACATCCATCTTGCATTATAACAATCTCTCCACATCTAGTCATTTAGCAGTAATTTAACATTAAATGCTTTAGGTGGGAAGAGGAGAAGAAAAGTGACGGCACAAAATGGCATTACTTGGAGCACAAGGGACCAGTGTTTGCACCGCCCTACGAACCATTGCCGCCCATTGTGAAGTTCTATTACAATGGCAAAGAGATGAAGCTGAGTCAGGATACGGAAGAGGTCGCGACTTTCTATGCACGCATGCTGGACCATGACTACACGACCAAGGATGCTTTCAACAATAACTTCTTTCATGATTGGCGGGAGGTGATGACCGAATCGGAACGCGCCAAAATCACCGACCTATCCAAGTGTAACTTTAAAGAGATGCACACATACTTCTTGCAAAAGAGCGAAGAACGCAAGGCCATGACAAAAGAGGAGAAGCAGAAGATTAAAGAGAAGAATGAGGAGATTCAGAAGGAATATGGCTTTTGCGTCATCGACGGTCACAAGGAGAAAATTGGTAATTTCAAGATCGAGCCGCCTGGCTTGTTCAGAGGTCGTGGCGAGCATCCCAAGATGGGCAAGCTAAAGAAGCGAGTATTGCCAGAGGATGTGCTCATCAATTGTTCAAAAGACTCAAATATACCGAAACCGCCGGTCGGCCACAAGTGGAAAGAGGTGCGACACGATTCCAATGTCACGTGGCTCGCATCTTGGACGGAGAATATTCAGGGTCAAGTGAAATATGTGATGCTGAATCCGTCTAGCAAACTCAAGGGCGAAAAGGACTGGCAGAAGTACGAGACGGCGCGGAAGCTGGCGCAGTCGATCGACAAGATTCGTGCGGAGTATCGGGAGGATTGGAAGAGCAAAGAGATGCGTATTAGGCAGCGTGCCGTCGCCCTGTATTTTATTGACAAGCTAGCGCTCAGAGCCGGTAATGAAAAGGATGAAGATCAGGCGGACACCGTGGGCTGTTGTTCGTTGCGAGTAGAGCATATCAAGTTGCATGAGCACAAAGACGGCAAGGAATACATGGTTGTATTCGATTTCTTAGGTAAATCCTCTCTCGAAATTATTATATATAATTAACATAATTGTATCTTTTAATATCAAATATTAAGAATTATTTTCATATAAGTAAGAGAGGCAGTTTTGTAATCAATTCAACTTTTTAAGTACCAAAAATGCCAAAATGTTGACAGTTATTGAGTTATTTATAAGCAATTAAAAATTGATAACTTTTCATAGATTAAACTTCTTTAATCTATATGTGTATTTTGTGTAGGATATATAGTTATGTGAAGAGGGCATCATTTTATTTTATATTTTATTTATAATATGGATTACACACACACACACACACACACACACACACACACACACACACACACACACACACACACACACATATGTAAAACATTATAAGCTTACATATTTTTTATATTTTATGTCATATTTTCTCCGATTTCATGTAATGTTGACGAGAAAATAATTTTACAGGTAAAGATTCTATACGATATTACAACGAAGTGCCGGTAGAAAAACGTGTCTTTAAGAACTTGCAACTCTTTATGGAGAATAAATCACCAGGGGATGATCTGTTCGATCGTCTCAATACTACTGTGATGAACAAACACTTGAACGAGCTAATGGAAGGTCTCACCGCCAAAGTGTTCAGAACTTACAACGCGTCATGGACGTTGCAGCAGCAACTTGACAAACTGACTGACCCGAACGACACGGAGGCGGAGAAGATTCTTTCGTACAACCGAGCTAATCGCGCCGTCGCTATATTATGTAATCATCAGCGTTCCGTACCAAAAACGCACGCGAAATCCATGGAAAACCTGAAGGCGAAGATTGATGCGAAGAAAGAAGCGATAGCCGAGTGCGAATTGCAAGTGAAAGACGCCAAACGGGATGCTAAACACGGCTCGGTAAAGGAGAAAGTGTACGTTATTTTTCACTTATTATACATACAGTCTCTAGACATCGTATGAAATATATAAATCTTTAAAAGCTATAATTAATATATATATATATATATATATATATATATATATATATATATATATATATAGTATATAACCATTGCGATGTATCTGACAAACTTTATATCTTTCTATTAATTTTTTTAAAGCTTCTGGTCCCTTATTGATGCCATATTAAATTATGACGTCAGAAGCGAGAAATCATATAAGTTTTATTCTTGCGAAATATATCGAAATAAATAAGTTTTTTTGAATGCGATCACTCGTTCGATAATATGGATTAGTAAAATACGTCGAAAACTCCTTTTCTTGTTATCCTGTATTAATAAATACATGTATAGTTTATCTGCATGTGTCTTACATTTTCAGCGAAAATGGACCTTATGATTGATCAAGATTTACAGCTTTATTTATTAAAACTCATATGATTTCTCGCTTCTGACGTCATAATTCACAATATGACTGCAGTGAGGCAACCGAAGCCTTAAAATCGGGTTTTTAAAATATTCTTTGCGTATATTTCATTTTTATTTTTATGTTACGTGGCTTGGGCATGATGTAAATATATGTGTCACATAAATTAATCATCCATTATGCTTTTGCAGAACATACGAAAAGAAGAAAAAACAGTTGGAAAGATTGAAGGACCAATTGACCAAATTGGAAGTCCAGGCGACAGACCGAGAAGAAAACAAAGAGATCGCGCTGGGTACCTCTAAGCTGAACTATCTTGATCCCAGAATTTCCGTTGCATGGTAAAAACATTTTATATATTTTTATTTAATTTTTTTAAAATTTATATTTTATAATTTTAATTTCATTATTTTACTGTGCTCTCTTTTATTTAATTTTATATTACTAATTTCATATTTTATTTCATTGTATATTTCTTTTACACACACGCGCGCGCGCGCGTATATGTATGTATGCGTATATTATATATATATATATATATATATCTATATATATTTTTTGTTATATATATGAATAGTAATACTAATATATAATTTTTATTATTCAATATCTTGTTTTGCACTGTCTCGTATTTGTTTTTTACGTTTTACATTATCTACGATTTTACGAATTTCTATGATACTCCAGGTGTAAGAAGCATAATGTACCTATCGAGAAGATCTACAACAAGACTCAGAGGGACAAGTTTCGATGGGCAATAGATATGGCAGGTCCCGATTATGTGTTTTAACTGTACGGGTCATCATCCACATCGCCTGAAAGAAGGATATCTCCCGCTGACAATGTATCTAGTGAATTTTACGTTCTAACGAGAAATCGGGAGACTTAAAAAAAAAAAAAAAAGAGAGAGAGAGCATGTGTTGTGTGTGTGTGTGTGTGTGTGTGTGTGTGTGTGTGTGTGTGTGCGGCGCGCGCGCGCGCGCGCGCGCGTGTGCGTGCGTGCGTGCGTGCGTGCGTGCGTATGTGCTTAAATGCAAAAAATTTTTTACATTTACGAAATATAAATGTGAGAAAGTGTGTTGCGAACATATTTTCTATAGGATGGTGTACGGCGCGTGTGCATTAAATTACGAGGGGCGAGAAGTGAGACTATATATCTGATGATGTAATTAAATGCAGTATGCAAACCCGCCAATCTCTCGAGTCAATCGTACGTGCATGTTTTGGGAAATTATGTTCTGGCTATGTTCAGCTAGCTTGTTCATCTATGTGCTAGTTCGTGCATATGTACAGTACTAGGACGTAAAATCTACAAGAATAAACAGGAAGAAATCGCAAACAGATTTCAGGCGAAAGCGAGAAGAGCTTTGTTTTTTTATTTCGTTTAGATAGAAATTTATTCTGAGCGTGTATGAGATTAGGAAAGTAGCACCCCAAATTCGTGCAAAAAAGCGTTTAAATTCATAGGCAGGCATGCATGCAGCAGCGATTAATGCAGCTGCAAAGAGCGCGAAATAATTTAATGCATCCTGCACTAACTTTGGCATGCCATGGAGTATGTACAACAAGATATAGGTGCGCTGTTGTACATACATAGGAGATATTTATGCAAGTGAGACGGGGACACAACTTCTAGTACATATTAAGAAAAAAAAGAAATAACTATCGCGGAGGAGGCAGCTGATGAATTTTATATTCTCTTAAAGCGACATACGCGCGCATATACATACACATATATTTGTTTCTTTCATAAATGTATGATAATGTCATTCATCAAATAGCACATTTACATTTTACAATATCGTGTACGAGGACATTATATGTATGTAGGGTATATTCGATATTGTGCACATTTTTGATATAAATGAAAAAGCAGAAGATTAGCAAAGGATAGCAGATTTTCGCGGGATCGAGATTCGCCCCATCCTCCCGCTCTCCCCTTCCCCCATGAATAGTATAAAATAGCGAAATTTATATTTAAGTGACTTATCGCCTTTAGCAATTTATGTTTTATAAGGTGATGTCTCTAAACTATAAAAATAAACGAGAAATATATCGTATCTTTTAATTTCTAGCGTTATTCGCGCATATCTCGCGTCGACCTTGCGCAGAATCGAGCCGAAGGATATTAGCGCGCGCGTTAAACACACACACACATTTTATGCTTATTTGACGATAAACAATAAAATGTATATTTAGCTTCTCATTCTCATAACCGAATCGTCCTGGCGCACGTGCTTAATATATACATATATCTTTAGGAGAAATTGAAAATCTTTTTGTTTCCATTTCTCTTACATTTTTGTATCGCGAATCAAGTAAATGTGGAAACACCCCTGTTTGCATTATAAAAATCATAGTCAGTGCTAGATTTATCACATAATTTTAAAGATGGCAAGTTTTCAAAACTTAAAAATAGAAGATAATAAAAAGACAAATCTCTGTCTCTTTCTCTTATTATATAATTGTGTTTTGGAAAAAGAACAAAAATTATGCGTGTGCTAAATAATAATTTTAATTTTCGTGTGTGTTCCTTTATAATTTGAATTTATATATAATATCGTTCTCAATATGTGCTAAGTAAACGACAAATTAAAAAAAATTGGCCTTATTATAATAAAAATTATCATTATTATTCCGTTCAATTTGTATATACAAGACATCGTTTGTCCTCGATCTATTGAAAATATGTAGAGAAGCGATGTTAACGCGGATTGCGCTATATTGACTATTTATCAGTCGCGGAATGTAAAGTGTTCTAACAAATTTATGTTATGTGCTTGCATCGTAAAATGTGAATTATTATTCATTATCACACTCAATAACTCAAATGCACACATATATGCGTACATATAGACACACGATTGCGCAAACATTGAAGAAAACGCTCGACATTAGAGACTATTTATCGTTAATATTTTCGACGCGTAGTATCGCTATATATGTATATACAAAAAAAAAAAGAAAAAAAAGAAAAAAGCGAAACTCATTCGCTTCTGTTATATTTATTTCGTATATTACGTTGATTTTTTAACGCGGTATATAGAAATTTTGTTATCGCTCTCTAAAACACAAATCTATTATTTATTATGTAATAAGCGCATATATATCATATATTTACACCGTGCTATTAGATTACGATTTACGCATCTGTCACAAGCGATAACAAATGAGGTATTAATTGAAAAGGGAAGAACTAGTTTATATATATATATATATATATATATATATATACACTTACTGTAAGTTTTATATATATATATATATATATATATATATATATATATATATATATATATAACTCTTTAGCTAGATCATAACTGAGATTGATTTTAGACTGGACTACAAAGTATTGATATAATAATATATATGTTTTTTCACGAATAACGAGGTCGCTCGCAATCACTCGCAATACGAATAATAGCAATGTAAATGTTGCGATAAAAGAAAAAGGAGGAAAGAAGGAGAAAAAATGCAATCGGCGAGCGCAAACCTTCGTCGAGCACTACTAAGATTTTTAATTTTTACAAAAAAATTCGAGTTAAGAGTGCAATTGATATGTAGTACAATTTTCTGAGCTTGCAGAGTTGAAGTACATATATGTATGTATGTTTCAGTGATTTCTCTCACTTCTTGAGATATATATATATATATAAAATTGGAATAATAAAAAATTTTAGTGTCGAGAATCGCGTAGATTTTATTATTACAGCTTGATATGAAATATTTCTTTCTCTTATAAAAAAAAGGAAAAGGACAATTATTCTCTGACTTTGTGTTAATTTATTATTATAAACGACAAAGTATAATAATACAATATAGTACTATTATATTACTGCGCAGTTAGTTTAGAGATGATATTAGAGATGATATAAATAAATTGTGTGTGTGTGTGTGTATTATATATATATATATATATATATATATATATATATATATATATATATATATATCAAAACAAATACAGTGTAAATCCGTATAATAAATTATGTAAAAACTTGAAAACGCGTCTGTTTTTTAGACATTGTGCAGTTAACTTGTACAATGCACGAGGAAGTCACGTCTCTCACTCGTGAACATTTATTAAAAGCTAATTAAAAGTTAATAAATGTTAACAATATTATAGGATAACAATCGCCTTGTATCTTTCTTTAGATTTTTAACCATATTAAATTCTTCTCATCTTGATAAAAATATCAAACAAAAATATAAAACATACTGCAAAAACTTTTTATTGTTTAAAGTTTAAAGTATAAATGTTCGAATTAAGGCTGCGAAATAAAATTATGAATTTCGTATATATAAGGAAACACATAACTCATAACATAACTATCGCGTAATAATTCCGCTTAACAATTCTGTAATTAAAATGTGACATTGCGAAACAATATCTCATACTAATGACATAATAAAATAATTTATAAACGAAAAAGAGAAATAGTTGTACGATCAAACAATTCTCATATATATATACATACACTGCACATAGCACAAACACTTAATGTATATAAAATATAAACTTTCAAAAATTTTTTTCATTTTTTTTTGTTATTGCGTCACAGTAGAGTAAATACGCGGAAATGGTAGTCTCTACATTGAGATATGTAGACTAGATTATGCTAAATCACGATTCTCTGAATCTTATGTATAACATTCGTCATACGCGAAATTGAAATCCCTCCAAATTCGCAAAATTTGGAATCGCCATCCAAATTGCTATATAGTGTATGTACTTGTATTACAAAAAGCACATAGTTATTTTCAAAGCCAGTTCTATCGTATTTCTTCTTCTAAAGTACAATATATCAAGTCTTTTACAATTACAATCTTTTTCAAGATTGAGACACATCTCCTCGATTAAATTAGGCAAATAGCAAAATCATTGCAAATCATCGTAATCTTTGTTTATGAAAGATGTTTTTCGTTGAATGTACAATTCTAATTCTTCAGTTTAACATTACTAATCTTATCGCAATTATGCGTACAAAAATTAATAGCTATCTTTCAACGTGTGGCTTCCACAAATATTAATCTCATTTTCTAAATTAATAACTAATATAATGTTTTTGCTTTTGAGCTTTGAGTTTATGTAAACTCTGCTCATATTTTATACCATCGAAACCGACGCCATTCAAATAACGATGTATATCCAATAAAAAGAAAAGCAAAGTAACGTAAATAATTTTTCACTCAATAAATAAAATATTTTTCACTCTAATGACTAGCGTATCAATTGTATAAAGCGTATATTCAATGGTTTGCATTTTTTTTAGATATATCTCAATATACATCTAAATGCTTACAAAGACATTTTTTGACATCTTTTAGAAAGATTACTAACAAAATTGTTTTACATCTATGCTTTGATATATATATCTTTTTTTTCCTTTGAAGAAATATCTTTTGTTTTTACAAGAGCGTATACACATATAACAATAAAACGCACCGTAATCTTGTAACTCTGTTAAGACCGACACAACTACGTTTTCTGAAAATTTATCACCAAGATGGAGAAGGATACCGGAGGAAAAACAATTTGACAATTTTAGCTTCACTCGGGATCAGTTTCCGCTTCGTTAATCGGCAATATCGCAACAGAACCAGCAGCTGCTAATTTGGCTTTGTATGCCTCCGGTTCGAACCAGCGAATCGGTGCCTGCCAATAGAAAAAGATTAGTTTTCGAGATTGCCACACGATGTGTATTGTAAGAAGGCAAAATCATTTATCTTACCTTATTATGTATGTTACAAGCATGCTTCGATTCTTTTAAAAAGCCGAGTATGTTAATTAAATTGCTTACGCGAGAGCACATGCAGACGATAAAATTACACATTCGAGCGTAGTTCATACGATGCTGTTTTATTAGCGATATGTATGTATATATATATATATATATACACATCAAATATATATAAAATTATTGGTAAACTAGGTTTTACTTGCTTTTATCGTCTAAACAAATTGCAATATTCCTGGTTCAACTTTGCAAATTGCACAAGTTTTATAGCATATTTTTAAACAAGCATGCTAAATTTTGGAAAGCATTCTACAAACTATGCTTTTCTTGTTTACGAGGAAACAAGGAGCAAGATTTGACAGATTTTATAATATGCATTTATTAATACAGCGTGTGTGAGTTTGACATACAATATTATTTTTATTGGTTTAGTCTTATTAGCCTCTTGTATATATAACACTCTTAAATAAAATAATATTCTATTTCTCATTTCTCTAAATAATGTATCAGTGTTTTAACAAGATTTGAAAGAAAAAAAAAGAATGGAGAGAATGAATATAAAAGAATATTTTATAATAATATGAACAATATAATCTAACAATATAAAAAAATATTTTAAAAACATATATCGTACCGCGTATATCTCTAGATTCAAAATATAGGAACATAGACTTTCTCGAAGAATATAACATTGTAGAAAACTTTGTATGCAACAAATAATAGACATAATCTCTATTTTATGTAACGATTAATCGGTTTAATCTCGATTAACTCTCGAGTTGAATACAAATACCAAATTTCTTTCCTAAATCATATTTTGTACGAGTATAACCGATTTTTTCCTTTAGATTTTTCTTTATCCTCTGTGTTTGTCTCTTAAAGATTAATTCTCTTTTAGATTCTTACTATTCTGCCACTACTCATATTTGCCATAATAGAATGAGGAAGCGAGTGAGAGACAGAACACGCAGCAGTTTTATTCTGCGACGTTAGAATAAAGAGTGGAAACTAAAGAAAAATTTTATATGCTTGATCTTGATGACTTTACAAACTCGGCTGTATGTTCAGTCAATTAATTTCTCGCTTTAAATACGCGCAGTATTTTGAAAATTAAATCTTAAGCATGTCGAAACAAATATCGTAATATCTCACTTGTAATATCTTTGGTATTGATTTTTAGAAATTTCTTAACTTCTTATTATTGCAAAGAATTTCTAATTTCTACTTACAATGTCACGTATGTCACGTATGAAGAGTCTGCTATATATGCTTCTTCAATACAAAACGCGAAATGATTATCGAGATTCGCACGTTTATAATAATCTCCATTTTAGATCCTCACTTGTGTTAATTATTTACTCAGTAATCAGTTATTAAATAAGAACAGATTTCTGTTCTTGTACCGCCTAAATGCGTGCGTGTTAAAAAATACCGTAATAATCACATTCATATCACCACATTCTCGAAAACACAAATTCATTCTCGACAAAAGATTCATATTTATAGCAAGTATTATATATATATATATATATATATATATATATATATATATATATATATATAGTATTAAACTGCAGCATTGCAGGGAAGAGTAATACGGAAGGTGTTGCACAGTATGTGATTAGCGTTCTTATCGCATAACGGTACCTTACGAACTATATTAGGACATTCCTTCTGTATGCGCGCCCAATCGGCGGGAGGCCGCTTCGCGTATGGGCCTGTCGCGCACAGCAGCAGAAACTCGTACGTAAGTTCTCTTGCTTCTGGAACTGGATAATGAAATAGAATTAAGTCAATTAAACTATTGTATAATTACATATTATTAATATAATTTTGTTTTGAATTACATTTAATGTAATCAAATTTTGTAAATTTTGATGAAAAGTAATAAAATAACTAAATATATCATTTGTATAAACGACGCGTCGAGGGGCGTTTTGTTGTTTAGAATCCTTTTTAACAAAATCAAGATTACACAATTCTTGTTAAGTTATTATAACGACTATATTTTATATATAATATGTTAAAAAAATATAACAATACTGTATTATTTTTTAGACATATGAATACCTTGTTGAGTCTTCGAGTATTGTTCTTCGGAGATTGGACGAGACTTGTAAGTTTCTTCACTTTCTGAAGAGGTTGCGGCGCTGTCCAGGCTTAACTCTCGACCTAGAGAAGAAGAAGCGTTCACGTTGTCCAACGGCAACAACGGTGTACAACGGGGAATACTGGAGGAGACGGTAGTTACGGAGAAGCTGGGCTCATCTTCGTAGTTGAAATACTCTATCCCGCTGGTAAAGTTTTCGGAGTCGCCCAAAAAGTGTTCATCTAGTACCAGTTTCGCCGTCTATAACACCCCCCCAACCCCTCCATCATCATCCAGTCCTCCGGGTATTAACATTCACATTAGATATCCAAAAATCAAAGAAATTATACATAAATAAAAGTAGATGGAAATAAAATAAATAGAGAATATAAATGGAATAAGTAGAATTAGATATTATATATATTATATAATTTAAAAAATTCAATTTTTTTTAAATAGTGAAATTGATAAATAATGATAAATAGTTAAACTAATAATAAAAAATAGATAAATTCAGAATTTATGGTGATTTTATTACCCTGACGAGATCGAGATTACAGCCAGTAATTTTGAGCGACTGGTTACCAACGGTAACGGTGTATTTGTATTCGCCTATACTGGCATCGTTGGTGGAGAAACTGTGCAGAAGAGACGAACGTAGACGAGAGTTGTGTTGCAATCGGTTGCTTTCGTCCGATGCGCTACTGTTTAGCGAGGAGCTAGAACCGCCCATGGCTCCTTTCTCGCCACCAGAACTCTGTTCCAGTCTCACTGGAGATGCATTTCGTTGTATCGTATCTTTTATTAAATCCTTCGCGTAACTGCCAGAAGAAAAATACATAATATAACATAAAATAACGTACAAAAAACGTACATAAAAACATAATATAACGTGCTACTTATTAATTTTTTAAAACAGATTTAGGTTTATAATAACTTATATATATCAAACAATTTATTTAAACATACTGAATCTTGTCCTCGGACGTTCCCGTGATTTGGACAAGTCGTTCTTTAGCTCCAGGGTTTACTATGAATCAAAATATAGTATGAGTGTGACAGTCTCTCTTATTAATATCAATATTCATAAAAAATTATGTGCGATCGTTATCGTTAAGATCTTTTACACAAGTCAATGGTACAGTTAATACGTTAAACAAGATGTAATATTAAATATTGTTAAGATATATCGCCAAGCAAGATGTAATAAATATATAAAATACATTTACAATATATTTAAAAATCTCTTATAGTTATATATACACTTAAGTATAAGATAAAAAAAAATTGTCTCGTTCGTGTGAGTTATCTGATACATTAACGAAAACGTTTAAGTTAATTAAATGCCAACCTTTCTATCTGCGTGAAAAACCTGTGGTGTGCGATCAATCGATTAATTTGACATGTGTTAATAACTGGTAATATAATATGCTTATTCGGTTTTTAAAGCTGCGAATGCAACGCACGATATTTATACACTTCATTCATCGAGCTATTAAAGAGATGCATTCCACAATAGCTAATATAAGAATTATTATATATTAAATTGATGAAGAAATTCAATTTTTTGACATAGTTCTGATAAAATAAAAAAAGAAGAAAAATAAATTTTTAGATCAACCTAATACGTATTTCGAAATGTACAGTTTCTTTGTCATTACATGAAAGAAAGTTGACATACTTTGCGTTTTACAATTAGTAGGTTTTATTAGCAAAATTAACACTATTTACTCAAAAGTGACCCAATCACTCTGGTTAAATTGTAACAGCTTCGTCATGCACAAATTAAGAACGATCTGTTAAAAAAAAAAAAAAATTGCAATTTTTTTTATCACATATATGTGTGTGTTTGTACATATAGTTTAACAATTGTCAGTATAATTTCTCAGTATAAAACTCAATGCTCCTGAATGAAAGAAGAATAGAGAAGTGTTTTTATAATTCAAGGGGCTTTGTTCGATCGATTAATATTGTTCTTGCTATGCATGAGCACAAAATGCTGCGACAAGCCATTGGCGGATCATTCATTGCTGTTTACCTCGCTGGAAGGAGATGATCGTCTGGCTGAGCTCTTCTATCATGTGAACCCGACGCCCTTTTATTCCCATCACTGTATTTTCGTGCAAATTATTTAACAACAGAACGGACAACGGATAACCGGAAAAATCACTAAAAATCTAATTCGAGGATAAATGGTTTCGCTTTACATAAAAATTATTGGTTCCATTTTGTATAAAAGAAAATCCCTGCTGATTATTAAGATACTATTAAAGATACTTTGTCAATAATTTACAAATATTCTGTAATAAAAAGATTGATGTCAAAATCATACGAACGGTATTCTAATAATATACGTGTGAGAATCAGATACACCTCTGCTTAATTCAGTGGAATTTTTATACAATAAATATGTATATACATATATATACATAGAAATAAATTAATTTACCTTTTCCCGAGTCGCTATTGCGAATGACGACTTCGTCTTTGCAATAATTTTTCCCCGGTATGCGCGTAGGTTTCGTGAATTTTCCGCTATTCTTGATCACTTCACCAGGTCCCAAAATCGGCGCCAAAGTCGGTGAAGTCATCGCCAATAAAGGGGACGATAGAGAGTTGGTAGGTGTATCGGGGACTGCCTCGGTTTGCTAATAAAATGTTAGATTGTTTGATATAAATGTTTAATTACTATAAAATAATTATATATAATCGTGTTTATTTTGTAATTTATTTTTCTCTGATAAATGTATTGATCACATTTTAAATTGAGACACTGAGAATAAAAATTTAAATTAAAATTTTACTTTAATAGCGATAATTGTAAAAAACTTTTGGAAATATGTAGTAGAAAGTTCTTTGAGGAAGTTTTTTTAAGAACGCCTTTGAGTAAGTTTTTTTTGTTTTCAGCAAATTTGATTTTTTTACATCTCTATCTTTTATTTTTGGCATTTTAATATAATAATTTCAGGAAATTATTTAAAAGTTATAAATAAAGGTTTTACCTACATTGTCTAGATGTGACAACTTTTGCATATAATATACGTCCATCGAGTCCGTGTGACGCCATTGTTTTGCTCGCAGTTCAATGAGTTCCAGCAGATGAACCCTGGTCGTCAGATCTAATCTATCGTCCTGGCTCCCATTTCTGATCGCCACAAAGGCTCGGTCTAGCTGATCTAAAGAAAATAATAATTAATGATAAAGTCAATTCTTGAAATTTAAAATAATAAATATAACCGCCTTACGATTGTTTCTGCTTTTTACAAAATGATGATCGGCAAGATAAAGCTAAGCATAAATCGGAAGAAAATTCATTATTTGTCAAAAAATTCAAACCCGAGTCCTACAATTTCTTTCTACAAATTAGCGCTTTTTAATCGCGTAGCGATTCGTAGCTATCTGTAGCTACAGTAGACATTCTAGACTCATCCCAGTTTTAATGCTTTTATCGATGTTTAGCAGTGTCTAATTATATTGAACAACAATCAATGGTGATATATACACATCTCCATTATATATCTATTTATATTTATACTAGTATACACATATGTACACAAATGTACACATATTTTAGGATACAGACAGTAAAGCATAGGAGAAATTATAAACACACACATTCATTACTCAACTATATTACTATATTATAAATTATTTATAATTGAAAATTATATATATTGCATATAATAAAATTATATATATTATATATTTATAATTGAAAAAAACAATAGAGTAACATTAAATAAGTATACAGAAAATTAAATTTCATATAGAGAAAAATAAAACATTAAATTGAATAAAAAAAAATGTTCAACACAAATTTGATATACAATAGAGATCATTTACCTTTGTAAATAGCTTCTAATTGATTGGCATAAAGCTTCAGATGACTACACATAGAAATCACATTCATTTGCAGCGTTCGATCATGGAAGCCATTAGTCAGTTGCATCGCAACATTGTCGATTAAGGACACTATATCCTCTACTGAAAAATAAAAAAAGAAATAAAAATATGGGTCATTGTTTATATAATTTGAGAAAGAACAAATTACATACACAAACACACAAAAAAAAAAACTTATTACGTGTATTCGTAAGTTATACAAAAAAGAATAATTATGTTCTTGATGATAATTGTCATTATAGAAGACTACAAATTTAACTCGACAGGAAAATAAGTAACGAAAAATTTACCAGTCGTGATCCGCCCATCGACGGTCGAGTTGCGTTGGTTAAGCTTAAGCGGCCGTGGTTTTTCAAGCTTCTTTACAGTCCTGGCTCTGTTCAACTGTGCGGTAGCCATATTATAATCTTGCAACAAGAATATTATATCATTTAATCAAATGCAATACAAATTATTACGTTTTTAAAACAGTTTGGGAAAATTAATGTATTGGTATTTAATTGATATATTATTTGAGAGAGTGAGAAATATTATACTATTAATATTATATATTTAATATTAGTACCATAATATCAGTGTTTTCTATTTAATATAACTATTGTAAAGTATTATAAAGCCTAAATTGAACTCTTGTTATGGAAGAATTAATGTCTTATGCTACACCACTATTTTCATATATATATATATAGCTGTTTCTTACATCTATACTTTCTTGCACACTTTCTACGCTTTCTAAGCAACTAGATTTATTGTAACACAGCGAAAAAATTATTTTTGGCGTTTCTTGTTTCGCGCTATGTTTCGCACATATATACACGAACAAATATACATGACACAACACACAATGTATATGAATAAACGCATTGATGTGTCAAACAAATTATATATCGATGAAAAAAATTCTTCCTCGAAGTTCTAGATATGGATATGTCCGAACGAAAAAACTGCACAAATTGCAAATAAACGACGCATTTCCACGATATATAAACGAAGATATCACGACGATACTAAATATAGCAATCGCGTTAGACGTACCTTTCGCGAAATTTACCACTTTGTCGGCCGTGCAAACAGATCAACAACACTGAACGATACACAGATCGTCCAATTGGGAATGCGAGGATAAGACGTAGACGTACATATGTCGCGAAGGTAAACTCCAATGCCCCGAAATTTGGCTTAACCTAGGGACCCTCTAGCCAAACTGGCCGCTGTGACGTCCCGCCATTTTTTCGAACCCATATTTGCAATAATAATTAAGAAATGCTTTTGCTTATAAAATACAGAACAATTATATAACCTATTCGTTCTATTTCTTATTATTAGCGATTTTTATTATTGTTGTTAATTACTTAACGTGCTTATTTCATACGCCTTATTTAACTTAGAAATCTAATATACTTTTAGTCTATAACTACAAACTATAAGAAATTCAAGATTTCCCTATATAACCGCGCTGCGATCAATCAGCGAGCCCCATTTTGGAACTAGCGACACAAACCAATCAGGTGTGACGTCCCGCCATTTTTTCGAACCCATATTTGCAATAACAATCAAGAAATGCTTTTACTTATAAAATACAGAACAATTATATAACCTATTCGTTCTATTTCTTATTATTAGCGATTTTTATTATTATTGTTAATTACTTAGCGTGCTTATTTTATACGCCTTATTTAGCTTAGGGCCAATTTCACCAACCACGGTTAAGATTAACCGACGGTTAAAGTTAGCAAGGTGGCCAATAGACATGAGTATTTTCTCATAAATCCATGTTTCTATTGGCCACTTTGCTAACTTTAACCGTCGGTTAATCTTAACCGTGGTTGGTGAAATTGGCCCTTAGAAATCTAATATACTTTTAGTCTATAACTACGAACTATAAGAAATTCAAGATTTCCCTATATAACAGTGCCGCGACCAATCAGCGAGCTCCATTTTGGAACTAGCGACACGAACCAATCAGGCGCCATCCCTAGAACCGAACCGCGCACATGTAGCGCTCTGGAACTAACCAACGATTTTTAGAATTAATTAATATTAAAACACCTTAACATAGATTTGGGGATAGTAATACGTTTTAACAGTCATTATTAATCAAGCTTCTATTACGACAAATGTAAGAGATTATAAAGTCATAATTACTTACTGAATTAACTTTTTATAAACTATTAAAGATTTGAAAGCAATTATTGAAATTATGTTAAAGTCTCTTAATAACTCAAATAAATAACTTCAATAAATAATAATTATGGCTTTGTAAATGATTAGTCTAATTATGTAAACGCTTCACTTTTAGCTTAAGCATTATGCGACGACATAACTACTTTTATTAAGACCACAGTTATACTTTGTGGAATCATATTTTGCATATAATAATTTGCAAACAGCTTTCTTTATAAATATTTAGAACCAATAGTTAAAACTATATGAAAATTGATCAGCTCTAAAATATTATTGAAATACTAAGCTAACAATAAATTATTATAAATTGATTCCATAAACAAGAGAATTAGATACAAATTTTAATATTTTACACTAGCCTAGCATTACGAAATATTCAAGGAATAAAATATAAGATTATTCAGATCGATCGATGCATGTAACTCGGTCAAGGGGAGGTAGAGACCAGCAGACTCCTTATCTATATCACTCCGGCGTGTATCAAAACATAAGAAATTCGTAAGCAAGCTTCTGTAGCTACCCGGTGATTCGATTAAGAAGAATTCTATGACGGCCCTTTCTCGAAGGAGTAATTCCCACCCCCAAAGCCCTTCAAATGACCTATGACCAATGCATCAAAGTCCGATTCGATTGTTTCTGTCTCAAAGGTATATAAACCGCTAATTTCGCGCTCCGATTCATTATATATTCTGCATTCATCCTTTAACCAAGTATTTCATTATATCTTCTATATTCGTCCATTAAACAAGTAATTCATTATATTCTTCGAGCTGTATCAATCATTATAACATACATTATTCGGCGTTAAGACTTCTGATTGTCAATCGTGCGCTAGATATTCAATTGTGCAAAACTGAATAAAGAACTCTGTGCATAATTTCGAGTGAATTAAATTCCACCTTACTCGCTGCGACCGAGGTCCTCCAGGAAGCGTGAAGGTAGAGAAAAGTGCAGCAGAGCTATAGATTGCAGTTACAATACGGTAAGTAATTACAATTCCCTTAATCCTGATTACATAGTCTTAGCGAAGATTAGGAATTTGTTAATGACTGACAGCCACTTCAATCCATTACCTCTTCAATTATTCCATCGTCACTCAACACTTCATACGCTCACAGTGACATTCTTATATCCCTTATTTAATAAAGAAAAACCCCTGTCAAGCGCTGGCACGTAGCTGACAGTTTTCGGTCAGTCAATCCTTAACTAACATAAACTATTATCAAATAATCATCAAACACCCTGAATCTTCCAAACAGTATTAATACTAAAAGGAAGTTAGATTTTTAGTTAAGTAATACTACTGTTGACACTCGGACGTCGTCCAACCCTCTGTTAACCTGACGCTGAGCATCCTCTGTTATGCCCTAAGCGTCATTCTATACCTAATCCTATTCCTTTCGTTATCGAGCACCCTATGTTGTGCCCTGATCGACAATTTCCAATCACCACCCAGTACATCTCCATAGCTAACCGGGCACCCTATGTTGTGCCAGGTCAGTAACTTTCCTTGACCGCATATCTCTCCATTTAAGATTGTCAACAGAAGAGTTATAAACGGAGATATATCTCATATTTTATTCTCTCTTCTCATCCGCCCTTAAATTTCCATCGCCGCCGAGCACCCAATGTTGTGCCCTTGGTAGCACTCCGTACAAATAATTTTGCTTTGTTAACTGAGCATCCATTGTTATGCCCTGGTTAACGCTCTCCGCATTCTCCATACCTTCCTTTTGAATTGAAAGATTATATTATACAAAGATATAAATTTAGTAACGATACTGCATTCTTTATAACCAATTACCCTCAAACCTTATCCCTTTTTACAACAACTATCCTTATAAGAAATTTTAACTTAAATAAAATTTCTAATCTTCAATTTAGTTTTAAGGCACGATTCCTGAGTAAATATATATATATATATATATATTACATTCCATATAAATACACATGTATCAAGTAATTTTCGAGTGACATAAATATAAAATAACTTTCTTAAACTTTTATTTAATTAATTATATCATAATATCTTTTCTCTTTTCTTACGAATTCACATTAAAGAAATCTTGTATGAACTGATCATTTTATTCAATTTAATCTTATTAATAATAATTGGACTCATTGATGATTACTTTAACGGATATATAGATGAAGATCTATTAATAGTTCTCTTAAGACATCTTCGAACTTCTCAAATCATATATTTGTATTTACATACGTAAAACAACCCTAGTAAATCCCTAGAAAATAATAAATTGTTATTCTGTGCCTCCACACCTCATTTTCCCTAGATCTACAAGTCAGGTCCTAGCTCTCGGCGTCCCTAGGGTATAACCGGTGCATGCAGGTTGCCCAATAAAATAGAGAGCATCCTTTTCTTTTGCTAACCTAGGTATAGTAAAAGAAAGAATTGTCACTCCAGACGTGACAAAAGCAACGTGGTCAAACGGGACGTTCCCACCACGCACGTGTAACGCTCTAGAACTAATCAACGGTTAACTTATAGAACGGACCTGCGTGCGAATCCTACCCCTTTTACAATTTTTAGATTTAATTAATATTAAACACTTTAATATAGATTTGGGGATATATGCGCTATTTCTTATGGAATTATAGAATATAATAACTCGTTAGAAACAATTCTTAACAAATAAACAACTATAAAATTCCGAATTCATTTTTATACTATTTTCAAATAAATAACTAAACAAATAACTTAGTTATATTGTTAAAAGCGATTTGTTTTGAAATGATTCCATAACTTGAAAAATTAACAATAAGTTATTAATGCTTTGTAATACGCTTTAACAGTAATTATAAATCGAGCTTCTATTAGGACAAATGTAAGAAATTGTAAAGTCATAATTACTTATTGAAACAACTTTTTTGTAAATAATTGAAGGTAACTCTCTGAGAACGATCATTGAAATTTATGTTAGCCTTTTAAATAAATAACAAATAAATAATTTCAATAAATAAAAATTATGGCTTTGTAAATAATTAATCTAATTATGTAAAACTTTACTCTCTATATAGCTTAATAATGCATTCAAGCATTATGCGATGACATAACTATATTAAGATACAAAAGAATATTCCGCTGTTATACTTTATGGAATCATATTCTGCATATAATAATTTGCAAATAACTTTCTTTATAAATAATTAGAACCAATATTTAAAGCTATTTGTAGAAATCTGTAATACGAAATTTGATTAACTCTAAATCCTCATTGAACGACTAAGCTAACAATAAATTATTATAAATTGATTCCATAAACAAGAGTATTAGATATAAGTCTTAACATTTTATACCAGCTTAGCATTATGAAACATTCAAGAAATAATATATAAGAGTATTCAGATCGATCGATGCATGTAACCCGATAGAGGGGATGCTGAGACCGGCCGACTCCTTATCTATATCACTCCGGCGTGTGTCAAAACATACGAAATTAGCAAACAAGCTCTTGTCGCTACCCGGTGATTCAATTAATAAGAATTTTATAACAAACTCTTCTGGAAGAAGTTATTCCTACCAGAGCTACCCTAAAGCCCTTCAAATGACCTATGATCAAAGCATGTTCCACACGGCACCAAAGTCCGATTTGAATGCCTTTGTCCCATAGGTATATAAACCGCTAATTTCGAGCTCCGCCATCATTATATATTTTATATTCGTCCTTTAAGCAGTATCAATCATTATTCATTAAGAGCATACATTACACGGCGTTAATCTTTTAATCTTGTAAGATTACATATTCTAGTTGCATTTAAATCTTTGTGCGTCTGCAGCGACGGACATCTCATTTTTCGTAACTGTCAGTCGTGCGCTAATATTTCAGTGGTGTAAAATCTGAATAAAGAACTCTGTGCATAATTCCGAGTGAATTGAATTCAACCTTACTCGCTGTGACCGAGGTCCTCTAAGGAGCGTGAAGATAGAGAGACGTACAGCAGAACTAGAGAGATTTGCCGCTACTATACGGTAAGTAATTATAATTTTCCTTAATCCTGAGTACGCCGTATCTTAGCGAAGTTTAAAAATCTGTTATTGATTGACAGCCAATTTCAATATCTCATCTTTTATTCCATCGTCACTGAGCATCTCGTATGTTCACGGTGACATTCTTATATCCTTTATTAAATATAGAAACACCCCTGTCAAACACTGGCATGTAGCTAACAGTTGTCGGTCAGTCAATCTTTAAACTAACATAAAACTATTACTAAATAACTATCAAAGACCCTGAATCTTCCAAATAGTACCAATACTAAAAGAAGTTAGATTTTGAGTAAAACAATACTACTGTTGACACTTGGACGTCGTCCAACTCTCAGGGGCTAATGCAGCCGTGCAGGGTGCTGATGCACTGCTACACCAGCATTCTGCACCGCTCCACCAGCACTCTACAACGCTGCACCAGCACCCTGCACCGCTGCTCCGTTGCACCAGCACCCTGTATTGCTGCACCAGCACTCTGCAACGCTGCATCACCCTATGCATCATCCTGCATCACCCGATGCATCATCCTGCATCATCTGCAGCAGAACTCGCTGCACGCTCCATAATTTCAATTCGCAGAATTTAAATTTTCTTGCTCCATAATATTAATTTGGGAATAAAAATTACATATAACGTTCCATAATATTAATTTGCAGAATTAAAATTATGTTGCTCCATAAGTTTAATTGACAGAATTAAAATTATGTCGCTACATAATTGTAATTCGCAGAATTAGAATTATGTCGCTAACATAATTTTAATTCGCAGAATTTTGACACAAATTCAATTCGTAGAATTAATTTTTAAAGTTATTAAATCGTAGAATTAAAATTATGTTACTAATATAATTTTAATTTGTTTAATTGAAAATATTACGATAACTTAATTTTAAATCACAGAATTAAAATTTTTGCTCACATTTTTGAGCAACATAATTATGTCTATAAATTAAATTTATGTGTGCGACATAATTTTAATTCTGCAAATTAAAATTATGTCGCACACATAAATTTAAATTGTAGACTTAAAATTATGTCGCTTAAGTAATTTTTATTCGTATAATTAAAATTATGTCGCACACATAATTTTAATTCGCAGAATTGCACTTTATTTGTAATGTAATAACATTAAAATGATATAATTCTTCACAATATTACATAAATATTACATAAATATTACAGTAATATTGTTGTAATATTATTGTAATATTCCTGCAATATTCATGCTATAATTCATTGTAATATTGCTATGAAAATATAATATTGTTGTGATATTGCTGTTATATTACGTGCTATATTTAATGGAATATTTATAGTTTAATTTATATTTTCTATACAGATTTACCCTGTATAACATATGCACAGATCTAATACATTATAATGAATAAATCTTTTACTTCTTGCACAAAGAGATTTAATGCTGTCAAATTAGTGACTTGCTTATCAAAATATTTTCGAATATACGGGTATAAACTTATTTTAACCTTTCGTGCCTTCTTTTACAAGGGAAGGAAAAAATGCCTTATGCACACCGGCCAGGCCTTCTTGACCGGTAGTGTGGAACTCTCACTCACTAAAACCTTCACCCAAGTTCCCACCCTGATCTTAAGCAATATTCTGGTAACCGGGGTCCGGGGACCCGCTTTCGCATCACTTCCCAAAGCCCGGTAGACCAATCTATCCCACCCACGTAATCCTAATCCCGTTCCCCGTCGATCTCATCACCGAAAGAACCCCCCTCTCTCTAAACCCACCCCCTCCACCACCCCACGGCACCTGCCCTGCCCTTCTCCCACCAAAAGAATATATAGAAAGTAATTCTTATTAGTATGTGTGGGTGTATGTGTAGTTGTATAGCGTAGTGATAGTGTATAAGTGTAAGTGTAACCCCTCCCTGTAACCCCCTCCCTGTAACCCCTCCCTGTAATTGTGCGAGTGTAAGTACATAGACGCGAAGATGAAAAGTATGTTGATCATTTTTGAAATCAGCGATTTTAAATGTTGAAGAAGGAAATAAGGAGTACTAAAAAGAGGAACGCATTGCCACATATGTTTACACCGAGTAAACAATGTAGGATGCGCCGCACTCACACCCTAACCCATCCCTCCCTTAGTGTATACATTTCGCAATAAACAAGCACTCTTATATTATTTGTTGGGCATCTCATTATTTAATTATTATTATTCTCTGTCTGTCGTTTTATACCCGGCCACTTAATATAAATTATTGAGATTCCGACTACAGATATCACATTATTTTTGTAGAATATATTTTACAAATAAAATAATTTGTAAAACAGTTGTTTCTTTTTTGACGGTTTAGAAAACTATTTTGTGCAAATAAAGATTATAATTTTTTTTTAAATTAAAATAACTATTTTGTAACGTCGGGAGTTCTTACATTAAATCGGCGAAACGCTGGTGCACCAATTAATTATCGTGTGGACGAAAAAAAAAAGAATCCTGCAAGTGTTCGAAGAAAACCCTCAGAGCAGTGTGCGCCGTGTGGCTCGGATCCTCGGTCTCGCGGTTTTTCCCACCTCCCTGAGGCTATAAGTAAGGAGAAGTATGACGTGATTACTAATACGGATAGTCAATCGCCAGGCGATTGCGGAAGGGTTCAGTAAAAAATGCAAAAAGCAATAAGTACCGTTTAAACATCGAAGTGTAAAGACACATTATGTACTATAAACGTGGACTATGTACACACATGTACAGTAAACGTGAACAATTTAACTCACATTATAAACAGTAAACAAAAACTATTAGACACACACATAGACAAAAGAATATAGGGACAAAACTTCAGGCCACGGGGTGGAAGTCATTGCGAAACGGTGAGACAAGATAAGTTGTGCCTCTCTCCTGTGATGGGTGACTTAAGAGGCGCACATCTGTGGATAAACCTTTTGTCGCAAACAAAATGGCTGCCCCAAGAGGCACCCATATATCATGAAAATCCACATCCGTGGAATCGCGCTTCCTACTGCGACGAAACGTCACGAAGCGTAAAAAATAGGCATCTGTCAGTCCGCGTAAGACGAGCACAGTCTGCCGCTCAAATTGCAAAGTTGGCCGAATAGTAACTCAAAGTGTTCGGCCTAACATTTAGTCACGCGCATACAACTTTTTTCGGCTTTTAGCGGTATATAGCGCAATTTAGCGCTTGTCTTTAATCACAAATGCACCGCGCACGCGGGCTACATCTCAAGCACGCAGATTCGCACCGAAACCATCAGCCACGGTCTGAAGATAAAGCGACCGCGAAACACATTCGATACCAACGAAAACTACCAACGAACTTTCTTATTAAAATTGTCAGCGAAAGAGAATATTTTTAATTCTATTTAATTGTTATTAAAATTGTGTCAATAAGTTTTTTCTTTTTTAAATTCTCATTTTCATTAAAAAACAATTATGAAAGGTAATAAGCTGCCAGCCCTTCATGCGGCGCTTATAACCACCCGTTAGATACGGCCACCGCGGCCAAAACGTGCGAATCACGTGCGTGCCCAACGCGTGTGCGCGTTGGAACATGAGTTAGCGAATTCGCTCTGAAAATCGACACGCGTAGCGAGAGCGCGAGAGCCTACACTCTCTCTCGAGATGTGCTATCGGACGAAAGCACGAGAGTCTTAGAAAATCTTTTGTAACAGTCGCTTATATATCTAGAATAAATCTAAGTTCTTTTCATACTTCATTCACTTCTCTCTTTCCTCTCTCATTCTCTCACCGCTCACAAATCCTCTAATATTAAAAGAAGGTAAAGACAAACTCTTTATACTTTTCAATTACATCAGCGAGAGAGAGAATATTTTAATTTTCTTTATTCTCTAAAAATTATGTCAATAAGAGAGAATATTTTAATTCTCATTAACCTGCACCCAGCATCGCAAACAGTCTTGCATCCATCCCTGCATTCATTCATTTCTGCATCGAACCCTGCACTCAATCTTGTACTCAATTTTGTACGCAATCCTGCACTTGATTCGCTCACAACTCTGCACCATGTTTCGGGTTTATTCAATACTGCATAAAACCCAACATCTAGTCCTGCTCTTAATTTTGCATTCGATTTGCAGTCAGCTCTGTACCCAGCCTTGCAAACACCTCTGCACTTTGGTCCGCAACTATACATTCTTGTCTGGAACTCTGCAACCAATACCGCAACCAATTTGGGATTCAATACTGTATCTAGTTTGCACCCAGTCCTGCACAAAAACTGGTTCATAATTGTGATCTCTGTTCGGCATTCATTAATTTCTGCACCAAATCCTGCATCCATCATCGCATCAAATATTGCATTCGATTCTGCACTCAATCCGTTCACAGTCCTGCACACAGTTTTAAAAACAGCCCTGCCCCTTGTTCGGCATTCTATCATTCATTTTCGTATCAAACTCTATACTTATTTCTACACTCAACTCAGTATTCAATTTTGAACTCAATTCTGCATTCAACTCTGCATCTAAATTCGAATCCAGCTCGTATCATGCCCCGCATTCATTAAATCCGGCATCAAGTCCTACACCCAATCCTGTACCCTGTACTAAATTTAGTAATAAATCCAACTCTGTACCCTATCTACGCTGGACCTGCACCCAACATTACTTCGGCCGTCTACACAGCCTCGCATTCCGTTAAGCATCCTGCTCCGCATTTATTCTATCACGTATGTAAGATAATTTATTTAAGCGACATCGGTAGACTTTATTTTAGAGAAAAGTATATAAAATATAAGAAATATAAAACGTAAACAGGTCGATAGGCGAATGAGAACTCGTATTCTCGTCGGGCTCGTCAATCTTATATCAGTTTCGCAAAACGCTTCTCGAAGCGTCAATTGTTTTCGACTAAAGAGTCACGTACAAACGTATCGATCTAAATCAATATTTAGTAGTAATGTTTAGAGAAACTTGTGTCTCGCTCGACCTAGCGATCTTGTTTTAATTTGGCGATCGTTCTATTCGTATATAATATTCGTATATAATACTCGGGTACAAAGTCACGTATAATCGACGGTCGAATAATAGTCGAATAATATGTTTTATTCTTACATGTATCTAACCCTGAACCTTTTCCTCTTAAATTTATTTACATTTCGAATTATACACTCTATCTATATTTAGCCTGGCTCTCAGTTTTGGAAGCTGCATCGCATCCATTTATATTTACATTTAATTCCGCACTAAGTTTAACACATAATCTTGCATCCAATTCGGCATTCAATCCTACAACCCTGCAATTAATCTCACATTTAGCTCAGCACCAGCCCTGCATTAAACATGGCACTAAGTACTGCAATAAATTCTGCAGATAATGGAATACCCGTATGATGCGTTGGCAATTTAGCTAATTAACTTTAAGCTTGTCAATAGATTCGTGGATACATATTTTAGATATTCCTAGGGATTTCAGTAATTATTCGGATTTTTTTTTTTTTTTTTTTTTTTGTTATTTGTATTTTGTTTTTTCCCTTTGACACAAAGAGGGGGGGTTCGGGGGGGCGTAGCCCCCCCGATGGGGGTTGGGGGGCGAAGCCCCCCAGTAGGCTCCATTCCGGTTTGGTTATTTCCGGTTTGGTTATTTCCGGTTTGGTTATTTCCGGTTAGGTTAGGGTGAATTACGAAAAAATTTTTTTTTTTTTTATAATTTTTCTGGATAGACTTCGGGGCCACAAACATCATGCCGTTGGACATTTTGAATTATCTCGCTCCGTTCGTCAGAAACTAAGGTTTGAAATTTTGAAAGTCGATTTTTCGCCATTTAGGTTTATGCTAGGGGGTGGAGTCGCACATGTATCGTTTTCTTTTTTCAAGGGCTATAAGATAACCGTAGTACGGAAGTTCCTAGGGTTAAGGGTTAAGTAGTGAAAAAAAATTTTTTTTTTTTTCGAAATTTCTATAATTTTCCCTAAGAGAGTACGACCTCACGAACAATTCTTCCGAATGAATTTTTTAATTATCTCAACCCCCCGCAACGGTAGAAAGGTTTGAAATTTCGAAAATTCGTTTTTCGCGTTTTTGGAGTAAACGGTGCACGCTAGAGGTCGGGGTGACAGGGGTACTTTGGTTTCTCTCTTCGAGAGCTACAAGAAAACCGTATCATCGAACGTCGTAGGGTTAAGGGTTAGGTCGAAAAAAATACCTTTTTTTTTTTTCAATTTTTGGAATAATTTTTTCGTAGAGAGTACGACCTCACGAACACTCTGCCGTTGGAATTTTTCAATTATCGCAATCCGTCGCAAAGATAGAGAAGTTTAAAGTTTGGTGGGGTTCCGTTTTCTCGCGATTATCGAGTAAACGGTGTTGGCTAGGGGGTGGGGTCACACGGATACTCGTTTTCCTGCTCGAGGGCTACAAGAAAACCATACTATCGAACGTCGTAGGAGCGATATTAGACTCGTGATTTTTTCGAAAGTGACCAAAATAAGTGTACCTTGTTCGATAGAGAATCGAAAATCATGTATAATGGACCGACATATTTTTTTAATTTTTCGAATTTTTAAAATTAAAAATATTTTTTACAAGTCCGACACGAGGTATTCGGAAATCGACCGAAATAAGTATAGGTCAGTCGATAGAGGATCAAAAGTTACGCAGTTTGGACCCACATATTTTTTTAATTTTTTGAAATTTTTGAAATTTAAAAATTTTTTTCCATGTTTGACACGGGGTCATCGGAAATCGGCCGAAATAAGTATAGGTCAGTCGATAGAGGATCAAAAGTTACGCACTTTGGATCCACATAATTTTTTAATTTTTTGAAATTTTTGAAATTTTAAAAATTTTTTACAAGTTCGACACGGGGTCATCGGAAATCGAACGAAATAAGTATAGGTCAATCGATAGAGGATCAAAAGTTACGCACTTTGGACCCACATATTTTTTTTTTTTTTTTTTAATTTTTTTTCGAAATTTTTTTTATTTGTTTCCGATTTTTGAAATTTTAAAATTTTTTTTTTCTAAGTTATCGACCCCTCGAAAAGTGGCGAAAAATGAAGGGGTCGAAAAAATTCGAACTACGAACGTATATATAAAAATGACGGGGTTTTTAGGCGAGTACGAAGGGGGTACGGGGGGGCGAAGCCCCCCCGATGGGGGTCGGGGGGCGAAGCCCCCCAGTCGGCGTATACGGGCGTAGGCGGGAAAAGGGGTGCAGGGGTGAGGGGCGGAGCCCCTCCCCCCGCCTATGACATTCCAACGATCGATTTCAGAAACAGAGATATACGATCCCGTAAACGGTATAATTATGGATATAATATATGGTTAGGAC